>JAPMUY010004810.1:340000-348337 GCA_026901105.3 Galaxias olidus
CATTTACATGTGCTGACAGGAACCTACTCTGAAAAGGAAGTAAGAGTTTTCTACGGTTTTGATGAGACTGGAAATACGTTCCGCCTGCCGCTGTTGTTGTCGCCTGCGGTAAAGGGAGTCTATATTTAAACGCAGACGGTGATCGTAATGAAGATTCACACAGGTCTCCTCCTCCTCCTCCTCCTCCTCCTCCTCCTCCTCCGTCTCCTAATCGACTCAATGGCACCCCTCACTTCCCCTCCTGTGGCACGCCACACCGCGCTGCTGTCTCCAGCTCAGCACACACACACACACACACACACACACACACACACACACACACACACACACTCACTCACTCACTCACACGGGCACGCGCACACACGCACACTTACTCACACACTCGCATGCACGCACGCACGCACGCACGCACACTCATACACACACACACACACACACACGCACACACACTCACACTTACTCACACACTCGCATGCACGCACGCGCACACACACACACACACACACACACACACACACACACACACACACACACACACACACACACACACACACACACACTCATACAGTCAGTCCCTTTCTGCTTCCTCTCCAAACACAGCTCCAGTAGCCACACCACAGACAGTCAGGGATTTGAACGACTGTAGGTCTGAAGGTTATCCCCAGATCACGTTTCCATTCCACCCACACGTAAGAAAAACTACAACCATATAATACTAACTCACCAAGAGATATAAAAACACTAAATAAAGTGTCAAAAATCATCTTTAGAAAGTGTACTCGCTTTGAAGAGTCCTTGGGAGGCAGAGGACAATCGGGAGCTCTTTCCGTGTGGAGGAAGAGGTTGTTCGGAGGACACAGGAAAAAAAAGAAAAAGAAAATAACAATTCGGGCTGCCCCCCGCCCCCCACTCCCCCTTGCAGACGGAGGGCAAACGGAAACACACACGCGACAAGCGTGGTGAGGAGCTCAAAGTGACAAGCTGCAGTACCTGAGCACAGACACCAGGGGCTGCTGTTCAGCACACAGCCACAGGCTCTTCCACTGCTGACAAAGTTGAGACTAAATCACCTCTTTCTCGACTGTCCTGGAAGTACAAAAACAACCCGCTTAGATCACTTGACATGACACAAACAGTACACAACTCGATGGGATGTCATAGCATGATGAACGATGGTGCTTTTGTAACCATCAAAAAGCTGGCTTTCCACAAACCAAGCCTTTTCAAACAAACGTTTGTGTAAAAAAAAAAAAAAAGTCAGGAATTGATGACTAGTGGGTAAGATAATTTGATTGTACTGAACAATTTTTCCCAAGTCAAAACATTTTAGCAGCAACGTAGCCAACTAAATCAAATTCAGCCATCAACACCATCAGGTAAGCCTAGACTAAGACCAAGACCAAAGTCCTTACACTTGGACCTCAGAGCAGATCGGATCTTGGCTGGGGTCGGCTAGGGTCGGGGTGGGGGGGGGGGGGTGGGGGGGGTTGGCTAGGGTCGGGTGGGGGGGGGGTGGGGGTTGATAAAAAGGGTAGAAGTGTGGAGGAGTCCGCAGCAGCAGCAGCAGCAGCAGCAGGGAGAATGAACAGACCGACCTGGGCCAGAGCTCATTGAGTCGTGTTGGCAGGTATCGATCCGGGGCTAGTTATTTACAGGCTCCACCGGAGGAGGAGGGGCCGACCGACTCTTCTTATTTATTGGAGCTTCGCTGACAAACGCCGGCTGATCTACGGATGGCTGACAAATGAACTGGCCCCCGGCCCGACACGAGAGTTCTGGAGGAGCCATTGGCGTTTTGTGGGTGAGTGGTGACGGTCTGCGCCCTGCTGTACCCTCACTGCCAGGGCAGAGAGAGGAAAACAACACGCACCAAAAAGAGGAGGAGGAAGAGGAGGGTGAAGAAAGAGCGATTCTGTATGGATAAGAAAGAGTGGCAGGTTGAAAGTCCAATTCCCATCAGACTGATTTGGAGAGGATTTCAGTGGGGACAAGGTCAAACACAGCAGCAGATTTAGAGTATGTTTAATGAAAGAGTAAAGAAAGATATGCGGAGAGAGAGAGAGAGAGAGAGAGAGAGGAGAGAAGAGAAAGAGAGGGAGAAAGAGAGAGAGAAAGCAAGCGAGAGAGAGAGAGAGAGAGAGAATGAGAGAGAGAGAATGTTTCCAAACATGAGCCATCTCTCTCTCTCTCTCTCTCTCTCTCTCTCTCTCTCTCTCTCTCTCTCTCTCTCTCTCTCTCTCTCTCTCTCTCTCTCTCTCTCTCTCTCTCTCTCTCTCTCTCTCTCTCTCTCTCTCTCTCTCTCTCTCTCTCTCTCTCTCTCTCTCTCTCTCTCTCTCTCTCTCTCTCTCTCTCTCTCTCTCTCTCTCTCTCTCTCTCTCTCTGTGTGAGCTCAAGGATCTCTGGCTGACACGTTGTACTCTGACCCGCGGAACATCCAGTAACGCTACCGAGCAGCATTCTATTCCAGGTGCTACACAACACTTAATTACAGCCGTTCGGCCATGACACGCCATGCCAGCGGATCCAGTGAATGGCTGTGACAAGGTGTGAGTGTACGAGCGGAGGAATCATTTAGAGCGATACGGGTGCACGCGGGGCGAGAACGTGTCCTGAGTGACGGCGAGGACGTGTGAATTAGTCGACCAGGACACGCTTCCTCAAATAGACCAACTTCTCCGGTGATCGTGCAAGGGCATGCTCGGGCGACGAGAACACAGCAACGTGTCATAGCTTTTTTACCCGTTATGTAACCAGGTAAGTCCAACTGAGAACGAGTTCTCTTTTGCAGTGGCGACCTGGCCCCGTAGGGAGACATTGACCAACTCCAGTTCTATGCCAGTGCCTGGTCAGGACACTGACAGGAGGATTAGTCCTAACATGTTTTTATGGTGGTGAGGGGAAACCGGAGCACCCGGTGGAAACCCATACAAACACGGGGAGAACATGCAAACTCCACACAGAAAAGGGATGAGGGGGGGGGGGGGAGGGGGTACCTCTTGTACCTTCAGCATGTCATTGAATCTCTTCTGGCACCATCATTAAAACAACCCCCCCCCCCCCCCCGCCCCCCTTACATCGCTCCCTCTGCTCTCAACGCTCACGGTTGCATCCACCGAGGGACAAGTTTGTCCGAATAAAGGTTATCCCACTCAATTTTTTCTCCATTTAAACGTTACCAAACAGTTATATGGACAACTTTAAGCTGATTCATGTAAAGGTACTTAAAGATAATAATAATTGAAAACATGATTGTACATAACAAGTCACATTTGTTCTGTATAACAGTGTGTGATTATTTTACATGATGTTAGCTGCCCCCCCCCCCCCCCCCCCCGCCCCCCCAGCTAGTTCTTAGACAGCTCTCTAAAGCCCAAAGCACTACAGTGCAATAAACTGCTGCTGACTTGCTGGCCCTTTTATCCCCGATTAGCGGAGAACACGCTCCCCTACAAAACAAGAAGCATTGCTCTGGTCTCTCTTGACATAATGTCCATAGTGGAGCTTTGCAAAACGAGAGCACAATGGCAACCGCAGAGAGAGGGAGGGGTCAACTGTGCGGTGATGTCACACAAGTCCCTTCGAATACAGTTCAGTTCATTGTTACCGACGGCGGTAACCCTTCCAATAACTTTCAATAACACAAAGAGAATCACCACGGCATTAAGAGGCCGACTGACTCCCCCTATCGCCACGACAAGCCGCATGAAAATCATAGCAATTGATCGTAGAGAAACTATGTGAGAACCACCCGATTAGCATACTGTATTCAATGAACTGTTAGACGAGGTAATGAACCCCAGTTCAAACCTGTGTTGGAAAGATAAGAACGTAATTAGAATGTCAACATGCTTTCCTGACTTGTTTGATAACTGCTAATCCTGTCATGGAATTGAATTCTGGTTTGGGTCTTTATTCAGACACATTAATTAATTAATTCACTTTTATTTAGTTTTAGACATTCTATGTTCTATGTTCTACGTTCTACGCCCGTTCTGTTCTAAGTCTATTAGATCTTCAAATGTGTAAACGTGCGGAACAAGCTACACCTTTTATTTTTTATTGTTACTTTATTTCTTTATACAGGGGTAACAGACTGAGACCAGGTTTCTTTTCCAGCAGTGCCCTGTTTAAAGGCAGAATATATCTACATTACAACAACAAAACAAACACGAAGAAAACTAAGAAAATTCGAAGAAGTAAAAAATAAAAATACAAACTTGACGAAACATTGCCTGAGAGACCATGCGAATCAAATCAGGACAGATTGGTTTACATAAAGCAAGCGAGGAGATGACTCACTGTGTCCTATCTGTTCTGGGATGGGGAGTGTCAACATACATGTCTATAGAGAACAGTTTAGGACTGCTCTCTCATTCAAAGACAAGCCCTTCCCCTGTTGTGAAACTCACAGTTTACTGTGCATCTCTGTCTCTCTCTCTGTCTCTCTCTCTGTCTCTCTCTCTGTCTCTCTCTCTGTCTCTCTCTCTGTCTCTCTCTGTCTCTCTCTCTGTCTCTCTCTGTCTCTCTCCGTCTCTCTCCGTCTCTCTCCGTCTCTCTCCGTCTCTCTCCGTCTCTCTCCGTCTCTCTCCGTCTCTCTCCGTCTCTCTCCGTCTCTCTCCGTCTCTGTCTCTCTCTGCCTCTCTCTGCCTCTCTCTGTCTCTCTCTGTCTCTCTCTGTCTCTGTGATCTGCCCAGGAAATGGGTTGTTTGTACTGCCTTCCCGGCCTGGCCCTAAGCAAACTGGGAAAGCATGTGGATGACCTGTCAATCACAGTAATGGCCTGTCTCATCATGTGGGAGACAGACGGGAGGGGTGAGGAGGTCGGCGGAGGACAGGGGGGAGGGGTGAGGAGGTCAGGGAAGACGGTGACAATTAAACAATAAAATAAAGAGCATAATGTTATCACACTGATCACGGAAGATTTCAAAACAAGCTTTTCTTTTGTCAAGGACCCAATTACATTAGCTGGTGATACAAGCTCTGGTAAAAAGCCTTTATCCCCCAAAATATTATTTGAAAATCGACAAGCTATTCTATACAGGCACTTCTGCTGTAATGGGTGAACTATATAATAATAATAATAATAAAAATAATAATAATATTATTATTATTATTATTATTATTATTATTATTATTATTATTATTAATAATAATAATAATAATAATAATAATAATGATAATAATAATAATAATAATAATAAAAATAGTTTATTATTAATAATTTATTATTCATATTATTATGATGAACTATTTTGACTACTTGATATTTCTTTTGATGACCAATTCATCTTTTAAAAATAACGTCCGTTTTAAACCCATATGAACAGCATGCTCTCCTGTACGTCATGGAGGGGTAATGTTTCTGCCATGTTAAGCATAGCATGTTCTCAATACCCTTTAGGTTGAAACGGCATCATTCGATCTCGCTGGCTCTATGTCGTGTCAGTAACTCCATGCTTTGGAGGGGAGGGGAAGGGTCAAAGGTGGTGCATTCCGCATTGTAACGTGACACGGTTATGTGGGTCAGCTTGGGCCAGGCCTACCACCACCATCACTGCTGCCTCTCGCATTCTAGCCACAACTAGTAACCTAGCACCATGCCAAAAAACACTCTCTGGGAATGCTATGGCCTGGCTCCATGGCTCTGCGCTATGTGGTCATCAACAGGTTTCTGAGAGTGTACGGGCTTTTAGGTACATGGTTTTAAGGTACAGGGTTTTAGGTACATGGTTTTAAGGACGGGGTTATATGTTCAGGGTTTTAGGTACATGGTTTTAGGTAAAGGGTTTTAGGTACATGGCTTTAGGTAAAGGGTTTTAGGTACATGGTTTTAGGTACATGGTTTTAGGTAGATGGTTTTAGGTACAGGGTTATAAGTACATGGCTTTAGGTAAAGGGTTTTAGGTACATGGCTTTAGGTAAAGGGTTTTAGGTACAGGGTTTTAGGTAAAGGGTTTTAGGTACAGGGTTTTAGGTACAGGGTTTTAGGTACAGGGTTTTAGGTACAGGGTTATAAGTACATGGCTTTAGGTAAAGGGTTTTAGGTACATGGCTTTAGGTAAAGGGTTTTAGGAACAGGGTTTTAGGTACAGGGTTTTAGGTACAGGGTTTTAGGTACATGGTTTTCGGCATGGGGTGGGGGATGGGTGGGCGGGGTCAGTGCAAACTCTACAGGGTTTTGGGTACAGGGTTTTGGGTACGGGGTGTTAGCTACAGAGTTTTAGGTACGGGTTAAAGGTACATGGTTTTAGGTACAGGGTTATAAGTACATGGCTTTAGGTAAAGGGTTTTAGGTACATGGCTTTGGGTAAAGGGTTTTAGGTACATGGCTTTAGGTAAAGGGTTTTAGGTACAGGGTTTTAGGTACAGGGTTTTAGGTACAGGGTTATAAGTACATGGCTTTAGGTAAAGGGTTTTAGGTACATGGCTTTAGGTAAAGGGTTTTAGGAACAGGGTTTTAGGTACAGGGTTTTAGGTACAGGGTTTTAGGTACATGGTTTTCGGCATGGGGTGGGGGATGGGTGGGCGGGGTCAGTGCAAACTCTACAGGGTTTTGGGTACAGGGTTTTGGGTACGGGGTGTTAGCTACAGAGTTTTAGGTACGGGTTAAAGGTACATGGTTTTTGGTATGGGGTGGGGGATGGGTGGGCAGGGTCAGTGCAAACTCCTGAGTTAAATGTGTTAAAGTGCCACAGTCACCCCAAAAGTCAAAATTTGCATACATAAAATTACCTAATTAGCATGCAATAACGAGAATGTTACAGTTCTAAGGCCAACTATATATATATATTATATATATATATATATATATATATATATATATATCAATCATATATTTTACATTTTTTTACTGAATAACTCGTTACCAAAAGCGTACTCAAACACTATTGTAAAGTGCACCAGTTTGTGTGATTTTACATTTAGTAATTAGTCTAGAGTGAGTGATCAGTTCACATTTTCCAAGCAAGCAACGCAACCAAGGCAACGGAGCTCTCTGTGTTTAAAAGAAGCAGTCATGTCAGGTCAGAAGATAACTATTTTCAGAAGGTGATGACTAGAGTCATAAGCCAATGTTCTTTTGCGGGTCGTAAAAACAAAATGGCTATCAAGATGACAAGGGGGGGTCGGGGGGGGCGGGGTTGTTTGAGGTTACATGTCAGAAATATGAACTCCAGTGTTTGACAGTTGAAACCATCGTTGACCTTTCACGGTTTTTTAGCTGCCTGCGGAGATTGAGCGGTTCAAAATAATCCCCCCCCCCCTCCTACACACCCCACCCAAACTCCTCCTGTCAAATGTCACTCAAGCTCAGAAATAACAGAAGTCATCATCCAGCTTAGCCTTCCCCTGCCATCTGAAAGACTGGAGAGACTTGTGGAAATCGTTATAGTAACCGGCAGCCATGAAATCAGTACATTTATTTTAAAAAAAGAACTCTACAACGGAGATCAAACAGTGGCTGGCAGATTTGGGTAATTAAGTGTCCTTGAGCCGTGTTGATGTGAAAAGCCCCTTCCTGCACCTTCAAGTCACTCACAGAAGAAGAAGAAAAACAGCCAATAGGAGGAGAGAGGAGCTGGGCAAGGCCAACCAATCAGGAGAAGCCTAGACGACAGTGTGGTGTTCCAGAGTTTATCTCCCTATTTAACGACCCTGGACCCTCGATGAATACCCACTCAATTATGGGAAATGGAGTCCTCAATCAACATCACGGACCCCACGCCCCTTTACTGTAAAATCCGAAGTCTAAAGCGTTACATTAAAATATGATTAACTCTGAATGATTGGATATTTAATAATTACGAAGAACTATTTGAACGAGGTCTGTGAATTGCCCAGTGGTTTTTTGGCTTATTTACACAAACAGATTGACAGAAGCAGAGGCTGTTTTTAGTAAGCAGATTTAGCAGCGTATGTGTACGAGGTCAGGGAAAAAGACCACGGGGCTGGGTCAACCGGATTGATGACGATAAAGGCACAGTTGACAGAGTTTGCTTTCAACCTAATCTGTCTTTTATATTGTGTTTCCCCAGTGAAAAGCTGTGCTGCCCAATACAGGCCGTAAACAAATAGAAAAAAAAATGATTTGCTCTCATCTAAAAATAAAAAATTATTCAAATGAATACAAATACAGAAATAAATAGGGGATCTGATTAACGCACTAATAGTGGATGTGAAAATACTTGGCCTGGTTCAACTTTAAGAGATGGGTCATCCAAAGGTCATTTATATATACATGTATCCTTTCCCCATCTATTTGGTGAAATGTCTCATATCAAGTAACAATATGTTTTCTGTTCAATTAAAACGGCAAATAGATGACGGAAGCAGATGGGG
>JAPMUY010004813.1:0-2500 GCA_026901105.3 Galaxias olidus
CGGAGCACAGATCCCCTTAACTGCACTGTTAACTCCTGTCTAGATCAGTCAGCCTGTCACTTCGTCTGATATCTCAGTCCATTCCCATTACATCTCCTCTATCGGGGCACACACACACACACACACACACACACACACACACGAGGGAGATATCTCCCAATCTCATGCTGTCTCTCTCTCAGACACACACACACACACGAAAAGTCAAATTATACACACAGATGATTACACTGTGTCAGAGATAAGCCAATGCATACACGGCACTCCCAAACACATTCTCTTCCTCTTGATGTTCTGTCTTCACTCTACCCATGTGTGTGTGTGTGTGTGTGTGTGCGTGTGTGTGCGTGCGTGCGTGCGTGTGTGTGTGTGTGTGTGTCACAGCCGTGGCGGCGGAGCTTTCTTTCTTTCAGTAATGACAGAGCGGTTGCAATTAGAATAGAGTAAACAATTAACGGCCCGGCACAACATTCCAATGCCAATCACACAGGCAGAGGATAAGATGGAACAATACGGAGCGCACGCAGTAATTGGGAATACCTTTCCCCCAGGTTTACTCTCCCCCCCCTCTCTCTCTCTCTGTGTCTCTCCCCTCTCTCTCTCTCTCAGTCACTCTCTCTCCCTCTCTCTCTATCTCTCTATCTCTCTTAATGTTTTATTTCTCTTGCTATACTTTTTGATTGTTTAAATGTTTTCCCCCTCACTATCTCACTCGGTTGGCCTTTTGTCTAGCTTTCTTACTAGAGCGCGCGGAGTTATTCCGGCAGTAATGGACTTCTGACAGCCAAACGGGGGGAAATCGCAGGCAAATGAGTTTGAATGGAAATGACCCCGGACTGAGTGACTCCTGCATTAGCGGGGCCAGCATTATTAGCATGTCGTTTTCTCTCTCTCTCGCTCTCTCTCTTGCTCACTCTCTCTCTCTCGCTCTCTCTCCCGCTCTCGTTCTCGCTCTTTCTCTTTCTCTCTCGCTCTCTCTCTCTCACTCGCTCTCTCGCTCTCTCTCACTCTCTCTCTCTCTCTCGCTCTCTCTCTCTCTCTCACTCTCTCGCTCTCTCTCTCTCTCTCTCTCTCTCTCTCTCTCTCTCTCTCTCAGTCTCTCTGTGGCTCGGTACCAGCTTGGCTAATGAAGTGGATTGCGTGTCAAGTGCAGGTGGTAATGTGTTTTTATTGACGCGCGTGTCGTCCATTTGACAAAGGACTTCCGGTGTTCGGCAGCTCCGTGCGGAGACTCTTCCTCTGTGTGGATTCTGTTCTCCATCCCCTTTCAAAAGAGGAAAACAGTACGATCTGCTTCTTCTCGGAGGCCGGGGTGGGGGTTCAACTTCCAAACGCTCCCCCCTTCATCATGTCGGGAGGCTGTCTTCCATAAAGGGAAAATATCTCTAATTTTCGGTTTCCTTTTGAAAGCATGTTTTTCACGCCATCTCCATTTTGGCCCTGTTTTCTGCCCCTCTCTCGCTCTCCATTTCTCTCTCGCTCTCCATTTCTCCCTCCCTCCCTCTCGCTCTCTCTCTCTCTCTCTCTCTCTCTCTCGCTCTCTGTCTTTCTCTGGAGTAATTGCGTTGATGGCGAACATTGCCGCTAATTAATTACGCGGCAGCTGAAAATTGAGGTGAGAGCGAGAGAGGAGAGGAATAAGAAAGAGCCCTCTGCCGAAACAGACCACAGTGGAAGAAGAGTGTGTGTGTGTGTGTGGGAGGGGGTTGTGAAGAGGAAGGGGTAATTTTGAAAAGAGGAAAAACAGAGTGGCGCTGGAGAGAACATGAAAGAAAGACGGGGAGATGAGAAGGGGGGGGGTATGAAAAACCAGGAGGAGGGAGAGGAGGAGGTGTAGAGGAGGGGGTGGAGGAGGTGTAAGGGGTGGAGGAAGGGGGGGTTGAGGGGGTGGAGGGGTAGAGGAGGAGGAGGGGGGTGGAAGGGTGGGGTGGGGGGGTTGAGAGGGGTGGAGGTGGTGGAAGGGGTGGAGGAAGGGGGGGTTGAGGGGGTGGAGGTGGTAGAGGAGGGGGTGGAGGAGGTGGTCTGAGATCCACTGTAACATGGAGGCCCCCCCCCCCGCGCGCCCGGGCCCGGGTGAAGGGTCTGTCTGATGAGATGTCAAGAGGCCAGGGCTGATTTACACAGGGCCAGCAGAGACCTGCGTCCCATCTCCTCCCCGCCCTCCTCCCCTCCCTCCTCCCCTTCTCTTGTACCTTTCAGAGCCCACCTCCCTCCCGTCTCCCACCTGCCCACTCCGTTTCCTCCCCGTCGCCCTCCTCTCTTCCAACCCCCCCGTCCCCCCACCCCCACCCCACACCCCACACCCCACACCCCACACCCTCGCCTCGCGGTCCTCTCCAACTGAAGTGCTGGCTTCTCTAATTAAAAGCCTTAATCAGGCTTCATAATTAGCTCTAATCAGCGTCTTGTACATCACTCCCCCCTCCTCTCCCCTCCCTCCCCCCTGCACGGAGGGCCAAGATGCTTATGAAATAATTTAGGCAACTCCACGCGTCCAAAA
>JAPMUY010004813.1:7500-34330 GCA_026901105.3 Galaxias olidus
GTGTGTGTGTGTGTGTGTGAGGAGCTAAGACCATAAGAGAGAGAGAGAGAGAGAGAGAGAGAGAGAGAGAGAGAGAGAAAGAAAGAAAGAAAGAGAGAGAGAATTAGAGAGGAGAGAGAAACAGAACTAGAGAGAGAGAGAGAGAAAGAGAGAGAGAAATAAAGAGAGAGAGAATTAGAGAGGAGAGAGAAACAGAACTAGAGAAAGAGTGAGGGAGAGAAATAAAGAGAGAGAGAATTAGAGAGGAGAGAGAAACAGAACTAGAGAGAGAGAGAGAAAGAAATAAAGAGAGAGAGAATTGGAGAGGAGAGAGAAACAGAACTAGAGAGAGAGAGAGAGAGAGAGAGAAAGAGAGTGAGAGAAATAAAGAGAGAGAGAATTAGAGAGGAGAGAGAAACAGAACTAGAGAGAGAGAGAGAGAGAGAGAGAGAGAGAGAGAGCAAATAGAGAACATACAGCAGCGTAATAAATCCAATAGAAGGGGGGTAGGCAGCCTGCCTGAAGGTGGGGTAGGCAGTGCCAGCGTACGGCGTCATCTGGAGGCACAGACTCTTACCCTGGAGCCCTGGAGCCACGGGCCGTTCAGCCTCCACTCTGCAGCGAGGGAACAAGGCCGAGGCCATCACGCCCCCCCCCCACCCCCCCCAAATGGATACCATGTGAAGCCGGGGCTGCGAGCCTCCCCAGACAGTGACATCTGGAGACAGAGGGGAACAAGGCTTTGGGGCATTTTGGCAGCAGTGTGTGTGTGTGTGTGTGTGTGTAGGGGGGGGGGGATTGTGGAAAGGTGAGGGGGCAGGGTATGGCGGTGCTGGGGGGGGGGGGGAGTTCAGAGGTGGGAGTAGAGGTGCATTGTGGTCTAAAGGGCGATGCCTTCCAATGCCCCGGAGGTCGCCTAATCCCTTGAACTGGGAAGCGTCTCGGGTTCCACCCTCGTTTCCCTGGGGCCCCGTTTAACCGCGACTCCAGTGAGTCACCTGCGCTTTAAGGCTGGCTGGCGCTCGTTAGGGAGGCCGCTGACTATGATGCGATGTGAGGCGGCCCCCCTGGGAAGACGGTCGCCCCTGCACCCTCCCGAAGCACACACACACACACACACACACACACACACACGCACACACACACACACACGCATACACACACACGGGTTAAGACCTCTCAGGTTACACACACATCACCCGTTGAGGATCACACTACGGAGCATCTCCGGCATGTCAAACCAGCTTACTGTCATTAGCCCACACACAGACTGTGTGAGTGTGTGTGTGTGTGTGTGTGTGTGTGTGTGTGTGTAGTAGAGAGAGGGGGGCGAGGTAAAACCAGTGTTTAGACTGTGTGTGTGTAAATACATCATCTCCGTGTTTTTAAGATGGGGGGGGTAAACCGTTCGATACAAATAGGAAGATATATGGTGGGTCAAGAAACAATGTACCCTGGGAGAATCTGATATCAGGAGTGTGTGTGTGTGTGTGCGTGTGTTCTCCTGTGTGTGTGTTCTCCTGTGTGTGTGTGTGTGTTCTCCTGTGTGTGTGTGTATGTGTGTCTCAAAACGTTTTGCTCTGTATTTGTTTGTCCTCCGTTGTGTATGTGGCCCCACATTGCTGCTGCTGATGACTATCTTCAGATATTGATTTGCCTGAGGTAAATAATTGGCTAGGTCTCCAAGCTGTCATGTTTGCCCTGATTGCCGTGCATTGGCGGTCTGTTGCTGTTATCAGCCCCCGTACCCTGGCCTGATCCTCTCCCTCCTTTTTAACACTATCTCTACATCCTATATCTTCATTTTCCCATTCCCTAAATTGTTAGGCTATAACCTGTAGTATATTCTATGGGCAGGTGACCTGCTTTTTTTATATATAGTTGTGCAGTCGGAAAAGAAAAGAAAGTTGAGTGCAGTGGGGTGGGGGGGGGGGGGGGGGGGGGGGGGGTTGAGTAGAGCGGAAGTGGGGCATAACACTGGGGGAGAAGCGGGCGGGGGATGTCGGAAAGGCTGTAGGCCTTAACAGCAAAAGCTGTAGTATACAGGGTCATTGGACCTATGCGAGACTTAGAAGACCGTTAGCGACCCCGCATGAATGCCCCCGGTACTGCACCACCTAACACATGAAAACGAGAAGCGAAGCATTGTCAACAAAAGTTCCAGTTAAAGTGCTGTTATTGGCAAATAAGCGGGCGTTAATGAAAATAGATTAATTCTGATGAATGAAATAACAACTTCTGGAGAATGGAAACTGTTTGGTCGCCTCCTCTAATTCAACTTAACAATAATTCAATAAACCGCTAAATAGGTTCGGTAATCCCCTGCAAAGCCAACAACTGCTTACTGTTCTCCGGGAGCCGATGGAATGGTGGAAATTTCGGGAAAAGGAAAACATTCCAACTGAACAGACGCAGGGAGAGCAGTGAAACTTCCTCTGCCACGTATCTGCCCCACAGAAACACAGCAAGCTCAAGAAAATCGTTGGAAGGAGTGTGAAAAACTATTATTAATTAACGGTAAATACTTACAAACCTTTTCTATGGCACTGTTATTGTGTTATTATATTGATCGTTGTAGCGTTTTTAATTACAAATGGCCAAATGTAGCACGTCATTCTCTCAGTAGGGAATGAAATCGGCGCTGAAAGAAAGCTTTCTTTCCTCCTACTAGCTGTTCGAACGTTATCCTGAAAACACTGTTTGATACCTCACCAACATATCCGATTACAAACTCGTTTTAAGCAGCTCAAAACAACTTCTTCCAAGTGAAGAATAACAAACCTAATTTGAGGTTTTCTACAGTCTCTCTGTCAGGGAAAGTTATGCAAGGTGAAGGTCTATTATTTAAACGTCTGAAAATATTTCTGTTTTGGAACATAAATCTCATCCTCTAAGGTCTGATAATATTTATGTTTGTAATTTATATGATTTTTGAAGACCACTTTTTTTGGTTTAAAGAGTATTCCTACATACATTTTCCAGGTTATGGTATATGTGAAATAAATAAAACTAGATTCGGCTTTATAATAAAAGTAGATGTATTTAGAACCCTCTCTCTCCTCTCTAGGTCTGCCATGCTGCCCACACTGTCAGTCCTTCACGTCATCTTGCTGTCCGTGCTGCTGCTGCTGCTGCTGCCGTGGGTCTCCTCAAAGTCATCCGAGGAGACCCCCTCTGCCTCTGCCAGCTCCCTGCCACGCCCTCCCTCCCCCCTGGGTGATCCCAGCTGGGCCCTGGGTCTCCGGCTCTACAAGTCCCTCCGCTCCTCTGGAACGGCCTCCAACACCCTGTTCTCCCCCTTGCTCCTGGCCTCCTCTTTGGGGGCTCTTAGTAGAGGCGCTGGCGGTGCCACCTCGAGCCAGCTCCGGGAGCTCCTCCAGACGCCCAGTCCCTCCAGGGCAGAAGCCCAAGCCGAAGAGCACTTAGTTAGAGCGTTGAAAGCCCTCCAGGTGGCCAATGCAACCAGCTTTAACCAGGCTAGTTCCTCAGCAGTGTTTACCAAGCAGGGTCCCCCCGTCAACCAGGTCTTTGTGAAGGACGTCCAGAAGTTTGGGCTGAAGCACCAGCCTTTGGGCCAGGGGGATGCCAAAGCGGACGTGAAAAAGCTCCATGCATGGGCTAAAGGAGGCCTGGGTGGGCTGGAGGGGGCTCCTCTGCCTGGTGACATCCAGCCCAAGGCTGGGGCCCTGATCCTGGCCAACGCTCTGCACTTTAAAGGTAAGGGGATGTGGGGGAAAAAAATATATACATCTTCCTAATCCTTACACCGATTGGCCAATTTAAGTGACTGAATGGCGTCCCTTTCAGTACACACAATACGTTGTAATACCCACTTCTGCAGTGCTTCTTTGGCAGATTGATCTTTCTCTGAGATGAGGGCTGGACCGGTTCAGACGTGCTCCAATCCTCCTCTCCCCCCTGGCTATTATGGGCTTAACTAACCCTAGTGTTCCCACTACCACCATGGTTGTGGAGGCCTGCGCTGCTAGCCGCAGTGGCGCTAGGCTAAACGGTGCTGTGGTAAATGGATGTGCGTTCTGATGTAGATTGGAGTCGTGGAGTCGTCTCAGTAATGGACCGCGAGCAATCTATTGGAGGGAGGTCCTGAAACGTGTTAATCCCCCTTGGTTGGATGTTAATTATGATTCATACCCGCTAGCGCGCGCGCGCGCGTGTGTGTGTGTGTATGTGTGTGTGTGTGTGTGTGTGTGTGTGTGTGTGTGTGTGTGTGTGTGTCTGCACATCTATGGGCATTACAGCCTGCTTGCCAGCTCGTCCACAAAAGCGAAAGCGAACGTAATTATGCCAGCATGCCCACCTATGTGTGTAATGTGTATACATGCTTGCCGTGTGTGTGTTTGCGTGTGTGTGTGTGCGGGGGGGGGAGTCCAGCTGGTGGACGCAGCGGATAAAGGATGATTCCGCGGTCTATCACTGAGAGCTTATTTATCTTCCGTTGGGGGGTGATGTGTCATCTTAAATAATTGAGTAACAAGTGTCCAGACCACGCTCCCCGGGCGGCGGGCAGAACATCTGTGCTCTGAGCGCTCCAAGTCTGCAGCCCCGGCACCATGCGCCGCTCCGGGGCTGTGCTGCAGCGGAAAGCTACCAGCAGCCTGGCCTTATACCCTCTCTTCGTACCACGCACACCACATGGCTGTTTAGCATTCATTCACCCACCCCAACACACACACACACACACACACACACACACAAAATCTCTTTCTCACCGTTTCTACAACTGCTGTTGCTCGTCTCTGATCTGTTTTTATCCCTTTGTTTCTTTTTTTTTATGTCCCAATCCATCATCTTTTATTTCATCCTCACCTCCTTTTTCTGGTTTCTCTCTCTTTCGGGGTGAGGAGAGAGGGAGGCTGCCGGGGAGAAAAGTAGGTTGTCTTCCATCTGCTGATAGACAGACAGCTCTCAGGAAGAAAAAAAATTACAGTTTCCCCGACTGCAGATTGATAAGCAATCTAATTAATTTTCTTTTGTTTGATGTTTTGACTTCATTAGGAAATTAGTTTTTTTCTATACTGTGGATTCCAAGTTGGCCGGTTCATTAATTTAGGGGAGGAAACACACAAATTAGATTATACAATAGATTACGGCTCATAAATTAGATTACGGCAAATTGGATTCTTTAGTTTTGATTTATAATTTAGAAGTAGTCAATGTTTTCGCTGGCTGCCTGGGTTCTATATATTATCGGGTTTATTTGTCTGTGGGTTGCTATTCTCACTCTGTGATGTTGTAATGGTCTCAGAAAAACGAAGGAGCAGAGGATTCTTTCGGCGTACGGGCCAGCGTCAGCTTACTTACATGCTTTTTGTTTGTTTGTTTCACTCCAGTCCCTTTTAGTTAATTATTGAAAGGGCAGAGAAAAAAAATTGCTCTTCGCTATCCTGTCTCTCCTTCCCTCTCCTGCGGATAAGAGATGTCCTGAATGAGGGAGCAAAAGAGCAGGAGAGGTGGGGGGGAGGTAATTAGTGGGCACGGGTTACAAGAGGGATGTTAAAAAGGCCAAGAGAATGGAGAGAGAGAGAGAGAGGGAGAGAGAGAGAACTAAAGTCTCCTGGAAATGTCGAGAGCTAAATCTGGGCAATGGGGGGGGGAGGGGAGAGAGCGAGATGAGGGCAGGGAAATGCAGAAAGGCACAGAGGGGAGAAAGAGGCAAGAGAGAGAGGGAACAAAGTAAAGAAAGGGAGTTGGCCTGCTGAGAGGCATAGAGAAAGAGATTGACAGACATGGCAGAAAGATGGAAAAAAAGGACCTACCTTGGGAATTGCAGTCCACACTTGTTAATTAATTCAGGCTTTGTTCCTGTTTTACGCAAACAAAACACGAATGGAGGAGAAAAGAAAAAGATAGGCTTTTTTGAGAGAGCGACCGCAGCCAAGAAAAACCCACACGAAAGATAACGCAACAACAGGGAGAGCGGAGAGGAAAGAAAGGAGAAGAGAACAACAAATCTATGAATATTTAACCTCTAATAATAGCTTCGGAGATCTACCGCAGCCACTTGTAATCACAAAGTTGATGAGGAGGGGAGGGAGAGGGCCCCCCCCCAAACGATTCCTCCCGGTGGCTCCGGATGTTTGGACTCTGAAGAAGGTATTGTGGGGCCTGATTGAATTTCATTGCCTCACAGTTGTCTCATTGTTTATGGTCTACGGATATTAATGGATGCCAGTTTGGGTAACGCGGGCCCTCATTTTGCCGCGCTTGGCTCAAGTAGAGGATCATTCGGCCCAAAGCCTGTCTAGACACAAGCCCACACATCCACGAAGCCACGCTCACTGTGGCCGCCTTTGAGCACCCGCCAAGACAGAGGTTTGCCATATAACACCTCATTATGGCATTAACGGTCTCCCTCTCACACACACTTTGGGTAGACCACACATAATACTGTCGTTGCTGTCATGACGCCGATGCCGCCTCAGGTAACCTAGACATACAACACTTTTGTTTCTGATCTCCACCGGCGATCAGACGCCTGAATACGAATTTCACAGAAACCGGAGACCCTGACGGGAACTTGTGTTTGCATAGCTTTGAGGACAAAACATATGCCGCCTTTGTGTGTGTGTGCGTGCGCGCGTGCGTGCGCGCGTGCGTGCGCGCGTGCGTGCGTGCGTGTGTGTGTGAAGACTGGCAGGGATCCCGAGAATGAGAGTGAGGTTCAATAAGTCCTATGCTTGGGTGTCATTCATCATGAGTGGCATAAGTACAGGTCATTATCAAGGTCTTTTCACCAATTGACCCCCTTCGCCTGTCCATCAAATGCTCCCCAGCTCCATCAAACAGGGGCATGGGGTGTAACTGCTCCTCAATTCCACCTCTCTGCAGCCATCTAAATTGACAGCAGCCAGGAGGTGAGCTAGGGTTAGCTGAACGGGGTGCGGAGCAGGGAATGGTCTATGGTCAATATAGATGGCTTTCAGCGGCCCTGCACCTCCCAACCAATCTCCGTCTTTATAAAAGGGGAGCCGAGGGTTTTCCAACAGAATCCTAACTGTCTGGCTGTCAATGCCTAAATGAGCGTTAGATACGCTATAATTGCTCCGGTCCTTTTGTGTGTGTGTGCTTGGTATGACATTCCATACCGTAGCTCTCGTCGACAGGCCTCTGTTTCCATCATTCGGTGCGTCCTTTTTCGAGAATACCCCCGTAAAGCCGCGTGGTTTTAAAAGCCGTGGTGTTGTCTCTTTCTCCCTCAGGGCTGTGGGAGCGGGAGCTGAACGAGGAGGGCTCCGACCGCCGGCCCTTCCTGGGCACCCAGTACACCCAGGTGGCCATGCTGCACAGTGCCGGTACACACAGCCCCTCTCGTATCCACCACACCACCGCTAGCAGCTCTTCACGTCTGACACGAGAGCGTCTTTTCTGTCAGCGTGTTGTCCGCGCCGCCAATGCCACAAGTGATCTTTTTAATTGAATTCTGTCCTACTCCATTTCCTCCTGTTCCCTCCTCCCCCACCGCCCTCCCTCCCCGCCACAGGCGTGCACCGCTTCTACGAGGACACGGAGAACATGGTGCAGGTGCTGGAGCTGAGGCTGTCGGGCTGCCGGGCTAGCGTGGTCCTCCTGCTGCCCTTCCACGTGGAGGGTCTGGCCCGCCTGGACAAGCTGCTGACCCTGGAGCTGTTGGCCAAGTGGCTGGAGGGGACCGCCGACACCAGCATGTCCATCTCTCTGCCCAAGGCCAACATCAGCCACACTCTCAGTCTGCAGGTACACCACACGGCACGCCTCCTCATTCACGCTGCACTCACTCACGCACTCACCAGGGAGGAAAGGGGGGGTAAGACGCCGATACACAAATACCTTAGTCCACGTTGGTTAAACGTAAGTGGGATTACAACATAGTAGTGCATGACAAGCGTCCTCTACTGCTTAGTGCCTTGGCTGCCTCCACCTCCTCTTTATTTTTCTGTTCCAATATTGTATGTCTTTATGTTATCTAAATGGTGTATATCACTTTAAGATTGCTTTTACCATGTAAAGCGCTTTACGAATAAAATGTATTGTTATTATTATTATTATCACCTGTTCAATGAACAAACCTCATTAGTACACAATATATTTATTTAATGAAATGTATTTAAACCTGCACCCTGAATGTCAGTCATAGAGGTCCAGGTAATCCACTATGTCCATGAAGCACGGAGGTGGTGAGGGGAGGTGCGTTCCCGCGGCCGACTCCTCTGCCTCGGGGACCGGGTAGTAGACTTGGGTCTGGTCCTCTTCCTCCACGGCCTGGCTCAGGAGGTCAGCGAGGATGCTCAGCGAGGCCTCGGTGCCTTTCTGTATGGCTCTCGCCTTGCACCCTAGCCCGTCGACCACGCCTTGACCCGGCCCCTCGCCCCTCTTCTGGGTCAGCCACCACTCGTAGGCGCCCTCCCCCTTCCCCACCCAGTGGTGCCCGTACAGCCTGAGCACGGCCAGGTCGGCGGGGGTCCCCGCGTTCTCCCCCAGCGCCTTGGCGGGCTCCAGCAGGGCCTGGGAGAAGGCGTGGACGGTCAGCTGTTCCATCCCCACCAGGCCCAGCCCTTCCTGGGTCAGCCCCACGGCCAGGGCCACCTCAGCGGCGCCACCCCCGGGCACCAGCCTTGGATCGGACAGCAGGGATCTGTAGACCCTGAGGGAGGCCGCCACGGCCGCCTGGGCGCTGTCTAACAGGGCTCGGTCCGAGCCGCGGAGGGTGACGGTAACCTTGGAGCGGGCCTCCTCGTCCAGGGGCTCCTCCACCACCACGCTAGCCGTCAGGGGGGGGCTGAGAGCAGGGCTGCTGGGGCCGGTCCTCCTGCCGGACAGCTGGTTCTTCCTGGGGGACCGCTGCTGTTTGGTGGGAGAGTACTGGCCGAGGCTGCCCTTGGTGAGCTGTCCCTGGGGCCGGTGGAGCCTCCGTCTGCTCTGGGCGGAGTGGACCAAGGCGATGTGCTGGTACATCTTCCGCTCGATGGACATGTGGCGTTTGAGCTTGTGGAGTCTGCCGCGCACGTTGACGGAGAGCGAGTCCCGGCGAGCCGCCTCCATCCCGGCGGCGTCCGTGGCTCCCGCCCTCACGGCCCCTTCCTCTCCCCATTCCCACCGGTTCTCATTTTCTCCGTAGCCCGCTGTTTCCCATATCTCCAGGCCCAGGTTGACCCAGTCGTCTGCCTCCTCGATTCCCCAATCTCCAGTTTTCTCTCTCCTCTCTGCTTTTTCACCTCGGGGTTCGTTGCTCGCTGTTGCCATCTTGGCTTCCTCCTCTTCGTCTGCCCAACTGGTGGAGTGTTTCTTTTTGCCCCTCTCCTCTCTGAGAGTCTTGCCGGTCCCACTCTTTGCGTCGGTCTTCTCCTCCCTCTCCAGTTCCCCCTCTGGCAGTGCCCTCCTCTCGTCGTTTTTCTCTGGTTCTGTGGTCTCCTCCACCATTACCCAACCCGCCTCCTCGGTGGACACTTCCTTATCGTCTTCCTCCTCGACCCCGTCGTCTTCCTCTCCGCTCGCTATGTTTATCTCTTTGCTGTCCTTCTTCTCCGTTTCAGTCACGAGGGGCTGATGCTCTCTTCCATTTTTCCTCTCTGCGTTCTTTTCCTCTTTGTCCTCCTGCTCCTCCTCCTTCCCGATATTATTCTCCCTGTTTTCAATCTTCACTCCTTGCTCCACAATCTCCTTTTTTCCCCCGACCTGACCTCCCTCCTCGTTTATGTTTAGGACTACATCTTGCTCCTCCTGCTCCTCCTCGATGTCTTTCTCTTTCTTTTCTGTCTTTTCCTCCTGTTCCTCTCTTACCTCCTTCCCCATCCCCTGGCCCTCTTTCTCAGTTGTCTGTGTCTCCGTCTCTTCTTTTTCTGCCTTCTCTTCTCCCTCAGCGCCTCTCTCTTGTCCCTCTCCTTCCGTCTCTTCCTCCACCTCTCCACCGTTAGTCTTCGAGACAGGTGTGGGAGGTTCCCTCTCCAGCACCGTACACACTCTGACACAGCCGGGGTCAAAGGTCACTCCCTCCCACACCTGCCCCCTGTCCCCCGAGGTGATGGGCGTCCAGCTGAACACGCAGCAGCGAGCCACTACGGCCTCCAGCAGGGAGTCAAAGCCGGGCTGCCAGGAGGCCAGGAAGGGCCTGAGGATGGCCCTGACTTGGTGCTCCTCCCTGGGTTCCTCCAGCCTCCCGCAGACCCCTTGGTCCAGAAACGCCAGAGCTTTGCCGCAGCCGAGTCGGTAGCCCGCCTGGATCTCGGCTCCCGTCACCCCCAGAGCCAGCAGCTCTTGGGCCTGGCTGAGGAGAGAGGAGGCCAGCAGGAGCACCAAGCCCGTCCCGTCGCCGCACTCCATGGCCTGGGCGGTGGCGGCCTGGGGGTCCCTCAGGGTCATGTGGCTCAGCACCGAGGCCGTGTCGGGGCTGCAGACCGGCAGTTCGGAGAAGCCGTGGGCGTAGCGGAAGAGCAGGGACTTGGCCAGACCCCGGGGCCCAAAGCAGGGGCGGAGACGCTGGGCCAGGTCCACGCTGGGAGACACCCGGAGGCTCTCGCGCCGCTTTACACCCCAATTCTCCGGCCAACCGGGAACGCTGCAGAGGACCGGGGTGTCTGTCGGTGGGCGGTGGTCTTCGTACTTCATAGCAAGTCTGCAGAGAAGGGGGGGGAGAGAAAGAAGGTTGTGTTAATAATCGCAGCGGAAGGCTTGTACTTCTTAAGTATTCATTGTAATACTAGTTTGGCACGTCATCTGAACTGACAAAAAAAAAAAGGCGAGGTGGCAGTTATGCTGGAAAAGTGTGTGAGATTACAGGGAGGGGGGGGGGGGAGTTCAAGCTATTTAGCAGTATGCACCACCACGTTGACGTTAGTTTAGCATGACAGCTACAGGGAGTCGGTTCAGTGCAACCCGTCTCCCCCCTGGAGATCCACACAGCGTTTCCACCCCATCATGTCTGCCTAATGGCGGGGACTATTACTACATCCTGGGGGTGGGAACCCGGCCGCCCCTCCCCCAGTTCCCCCAGCATCTCCACAGACGAGGGACCCGCCATGGCGCTCTGTTCCGACGCTGCCCCGGAAGAGCATGCTTCAGACATTGGCACGGCCGGGATCTGGGACGACAGGCTGAGACAGATCCCTGGGAGGAGGCTGCGGCAGGGCTGGCAACAGTGTAGACCATTTAATGTATTGTGTGCCCTGTAGCTCGCGGGGTTGTGGGACAGACAAAAAAATTATAATTTTTTTTTCACCCCCAGTAGTAAACAACTTCTTCAAAGAGTAGCACTACTACTTCTACTACAGTCCTCTGTGTTTTTCACAGAATATTCACCTTGTCATTTTCCCTTTGTTTTATGTGCTGTCTCCCTTCATCCAGACTTACCGAAAAAAAAAAAAAAAAGTGTTTTTGAGGAATCGTTACTGAATCATAATCGAGGCCTGAGGCGCTGCACTAGTCCCCCCCCCCCCAAACCTTAAGGGCCGTTGACAGCGAGGCCGTGCCTCTCTCTCACGCTCGTTTTTCCAATTGGGTCGAGCAAATATTTCTCATTACGGCACATTAATACGGTTTACCCCTCTGTCTGTCAGGAGTCTGGGACGGCCGTGAGGAACATCTGGAGCTGACAAACGAGCATGATCAGCTCAGCTCGCTGAATGTCATTCTGTCAGTTGAATCATCCAACCCTGAGACACACACACACACACACACACACACACACACACACACACACACACACACACACACACACACACACTGTATCATCGTTCTGGAGCTGAAGTCTGAATTTGATACGTCTCCTTCAGTCTTCTCTCACTCTTCAGTCTCCCACACTCCCTTTCTTCCTCCCTCCTGTTCTCTGCTCTCTCCAGCGGGTTGGCGGGCGCGGCGTGTCGGCCTCTTGTGCGCTCTGATGTGTCACCGCTCCTTGGCTCCGCTGACCTAAATTGGAACGACGGTTCGGTGGACGAGGAGGGCGGGGGGTGGGGGTGGGGGTGGGAGGAGTGGAGGTCAGGCGCATGGGGGGACAAGGTGGAGAGCTGGAGGAGGCCACTCTAAATAGCCACCCGGCTCTCTCTTTCCCTCGCTCCCGTCTCCCCTCTGCACTGGTGAAGGACGGAGCGCACTGAAGGAGCTTTTGGTCTGGGGCCAGATAGATAGACTTCTCTTAACGAGGCTGCCCCCGGAAGTCACTGTCTAAGCCCGTCATCGCCCTCCCTCACACTCTCCTCCCCCCCAGCCAGCCCCGAGAGACACACACACACACACGCAGATAGATACGGCTCTTGCATAAGTCCACAGTAATGTGCCTAGACACAAACTGAAACAAATTTCTGCCATGCAGTGTTTCTCTTTTAGGTTCACACACACACACACACACACATGACAGAGCGCCAGGTCACGAGCCCTGCTCTGGCGGCGGTCGTTTGACTAAGACGTATTAGTGGGTACCAAAGGACTCGCTCACTCATGGCTAATGAGGTCACGATGTCATCAAATATTTGTGTGAGCACACTTTAGCACGCAGCGTCGACGGAGAGCCGGGGCATCACCACCACATAGAAGAATTAATTACACATATAATGTCACGCCTCGCAGATGGAATGGCTCAATAATGGCTCCGCTCAGTTTTTCGAGAGATAGTTAACGTAATAAAATTTGCAGCGTGCGTGAGAGCGAGAGAGGCGATTACAGACCGATCAACAGAGAGGCGAAAGGCTGTGTAAATAAAGCAATTTCATCAACGAGGCGGCGGAGGAGGAGGGGGAGGAGGCCTGAAGATGTTAGGAGTTGGTCTGAGGTGAGAGGAGGGCTCTCTCTCGAGTCTGAACCGAACGCGTCTTCCAAGGCGGAGGCGCGGACGCCTTAGGAGGAACCGGGCGCGCGCTGAACACACGAACCCAACGACCGCGCGCGTTTTCCCCCCGAGTCTTTAAACGTCTCCCGTTGCAAGATGAGCGCGCGTGTCAGAATGTGTACAGTCTCGAGTTCACTCGGTGCATAATATAATAATTGTTTATTCTGCTAACAACGCTGGTGGAACACAGCAGCTCTGCCTTCAGATGAGTCATATAGGGAATAGATGAGCGTAATATTCTAGACTAGAGAAGTGGAGGTTGCTGTTGTTTATTGAGCCAGCTCCCTCAGCGCGGGGTACTGTGTAAGCAGTGTCTCGGAGCGGAGGGCGCTGTTTAGGCGGGCCGATGCACCGCTAACGGTCCTCTTTAACGGTCTTCTGCCCCGGTCATATTTTTGATCTGCTCCCCCCCCCACCCCCTCTCTCTCTCTCCCCCCCCCCCACTCTTTAAAGACGGGGTATGGCCCAATGGCTTCTCCTCCCACCCCACACACACACACACACTCTCATCCGGGGGGGCTTGGCCCGGTCGCCATCGCTCCCCTCCGCCGACCCCGTAATTGATGATTGCGACAGGCGAGCCGGAGGGGCACCAAGGAGCCGCCGCCGTCATTCTCCGTGCTGAGCCTGACTGCCGGAGGCCCGTGCCCACTCGGAGCGGAGGGGACATGGGGAACGCCCGGGAAGCACTCAAGGACTTTCAGACAAATGAGCTCTGCGGTGATGTGTGCGCATCTCGCGTTGGAGACCCGGCGGTCCCCGGGGTGGGGATGCCGTATGTGCCCAGAGATGCATGGAGGAACAAGGGGATAGGGGTGGTGAAAGAGCAGCTCCCCCTGGAGGTCCTGCCCCCCCACCCCCCCTCGTCTCCCGGTCTCCTCCCCCGCCCATCCCAAGGTCCTGCTGTCACCCCTGCCTTTCCCAGCGCCTTGCTCCGGGGACCGCTACATTTTTAAACACGGGATTGTTTTTAAAGATTAACCTAGCGGGTCCCAAGGACCTTTTTTCCTCTTCCACCAGAGTGAGCTTGGAAGAGGAGGGGGAGGGAGGGAGGCAAAGCAGGGAGAGCTGTTCTATTTCTGTGTATCGGCCTCCATGGAGGGTGGAATCCGCCTGCTAATGTGGAGTGTGACCGTAATGGCGGGTGACAGCGTGGACGCGGCGAGGCACGGCTACACGTTAGTGCTGTGGCAACAAGCTGCTTCAGGTCAGGCCCTGCACGTGGGTGGGTGAGAGAGAGAGAGAGAGAGAGAGAGAGAGAGAGAGAGAGAGAGAGAGAGAGAGAGAGAGAGAGAGAGAGAGAGAGAGAGAGAGAGAGAGAGAGAGAGAGAGAGAGAGAGAGAGAGAGAGAGAGAGAGAGAGAGAGAGAGAGAGAGAGAGAGAGAGAGAGAGAGAGAGAGAGAGAGAGAGAGAGAGAGAGAGTGGGGGTGTTGTTGACGTTGCGGTTGCCGCTGCGGCGATGTTGTTGTCGTTGTTGTTGTTGAATCGTGTCGGAGTCACCCAGTCGGTTTGTTCCGTGTCGATTCTCCCTCACAGCAGGTGTCAGTCCTCTGTGGCCTGTGCTATTTGATGACTGTGTGTGTGTGTGTGTGTGTGTGTGGGGACAAGCCGGAGAGCGGAAAGTGGAGGGGATCAGGGGTGCCACGGATTAGAGCCACCCGATCCTTTTTTTTGTCATGTTAACACAGTGGTGGTATTACAGGCAATGAGCTGGCGTCCTCACAGCCTTCCCATCCCCTTCTCCTCCCATGAACTTCCCAAAGGAAAAACACTGCTACACTGACACTCTAGCTGGGAGACGTTCAAACGTGCCAGTCAAAACATCTCCCCTCGTCGCGCCAAAGTAGATTCCTTTACACGAGGTTGTCTGTATTACGCGCTCAAAAGGTATCGCCGATGTTATTGTACGTTCACAAAGCAA
The DNA here is from genome assembly GCA_026901105.3 of Galaxias olidus. NCBI lineage: Eukaryota > Metazoa > Chordata > Actinopteri > Galaxiiformes > Galaxiidae > Galaxias > Galaxias olidus. The sequence continues at coordinate 22,218 of JAPMUY010004813.1, forward strand.
AAAAACACACACACACACACACACACACACACACACACACACACACACACACCCCGCCCCCTGCACTAATGCACTTCTATTGTCCTCATCCATTATTCCTCCTCTCCTCCCTCCTCCCTCCGTCCGTCCTCCACCACTTCATCACTGTCTTCCTCTGCTGCGCTGCCACTTCTCTGGCATCCCCATCCCTCATCCGCGCCTCCCTCCTCCATTTTATCCTTCTCTGTCTCACTCCCTTCATTCCTCACTCCGTCTTTTTCCTCCCCGCCTCGTCCGTCTCGCCGGCGACGGGCGCTCCCTTGTAGACATCACTCTCGCAGACTCTCTATCTCCATCGGCGATCATTTCAAGGTTTCTCGCTTTTTCGTATCTATCTGGCAAACAGAAACAGACTTAAGCCGGTGAATTCCTCAACTTTGGGGAGACAGACACTTTCCTGGCCTAAGACAAAGAAAACGGTTGGAGCAAAGCGTCGGAGCTGGCCGACGAGGTGGTGGACAAGGCCAACATCAAGCTGTTCTACGGGGACAACGCCACGGGGGCCCTGCTGATGATGGGGGCCTTGGACCAGGCCGAGGGAGAGGCTCTTCATGACGAGCTGTAGGCCCACTGGAGCTCTCTCTCTCTCTCTCTCTCTCTCTCTCTCTCTCTCTCTCTCTCTCTCTCTCTCTCTCTCTCTCTCTCTCTCTCTCTCTCTCTCTCTCTCTCTCTCTCTCTCTCTCTCTCTCTCTCTCTCTCTCTCTCTCTCTCTCTCTCTCTCTCTCTCTCTCTCTCTCTCTCTCTCTCTCTCTCTCTCTCTCTCTCTCTCTCTCTCTCTCTCTCTCTCTCTCTCTCTCTCTCTCTCTCTCACACACACACACACAAAGCCTCTTTCTCTGTCTATGAATCTTTTGTGTGGCAAATGCCAAATATGGGAAAATAATAATATAAACAATAAAAACAGGGGGGCAAATACATTTCCCCGCTACAGTAGGAGCATTGCTCAGTGATTTGTAAGCTGTGACTGGCCCACAAGAGACAGACAAAGGCATTGACTGGGACATGCTATCACATCAGACCGCGGCTGGCTGTCCTGTCTCACCCTCTCAGCCTGACAGCCCCGGAGTCCCACTCACACGCTCACACTCACTAGCGGGGAACGCAAGACACATATTACCATAGCTGACAGAAATGCTGAGACGCTAACTTGGAAGGACTGACACCAATACACACACACACACACACACACACACACACAGTCATCAAATAGCACAGGCCACAGAGGACTGACACCTGCTGTGAGGGAGAATCGACACGGAACAAACCGACTGGGTGACTCCGACACGATTCAACAACAACAACGACAACAACATCGCCGCAGCGGCAACCGCAACGTCAACAACACCCCCACGTCGCCCCGTTCCCCTCTGACGGTCGTTCGTGCTGAGTCCTGCCTGTCAGTCAGTCTGATAGACAGGAAGGGAGGTTAACAGCAGGTGGCAGCGGACAGACCAAGGAGGGGAGTGGGGGGAGCTCCGTTGTCTCCTGTCGGGCCGGAGAGCTGGCAGGGCGCGGCTGCCGTCCCCCAGGGCGCAGTCACGGGGAGAGTGATGGCTGGGCCCAGCGCTTATTGATGGGCCTGCCTAATGCAAAATGCCCCTTTAATGAGTGCGGGAGGCCTGTCAACAACACGGAGGGGGACGGGGAGCCATTTAATCTCTTAATACCCCCGGGGATCAATGAGACCCTGGCCTCTGCAACCCGGCTGACGCCCCGACGTTGTAACCAATTGCATCCACTGACTTTAACAGGCTTGATTTTTATGATTATGATGGCTATCAAAACGGTGTTATTGATTTCAGGCTTGGCTTTTTTAATGTGGCGTGATGGCAAAAGAACAAGTGTGGCATGAATGGAGCGAGCGACCCAGCTAGGACTTCCATTGACTGATGTATTACCAGACCAGCGCTCAGCACTTTCGCACATGAATAATGCTTAGTGAGAATAAGGGCTTTATTTTACAGTTCTGGTTAAAGAGCAACTCTGTCTGTGATCAAATAAAGCTTTGGTCTTGCGCAACCCCCAAACAATTTACTCTTGTGAATGCCAACAGTACTGATCAGTCGAAACAACAAAAATGTCCATTGTCTTCCTTTGTCTTGACAATATCGATATAATAGGCCTAGACAGGCGGCTATTTTTTAGGAACTTCCCACACAGATATATGTTTATTGGCAAGTGCCATGCCTCTGAGGGGGTATCAGGGTAGATTTACAGCCTTGTCTCATGACAACATATTGAGTTTTGGGTCAGGACAAATGACCGACTCGTGGGGCCTAGCAAACGTCTGCAAGCTCATGGCCATCTGACCCTGTCCCCTGAACTCCTCCCAGCAAGCTTCCACAAGGCTACACAACAAGCCAGATGGATTCTGCACCGTTTTCCTGGCAAATAAATTATTGAGAAATAAAATCAAAGAATAAAAAAAATAAAAAGGAAGAGAAAGAAATGCTCCTCGCCATTAATCTTAAAAAATGAATAAGTGGCAGTGCGTCTGCAATGTTTTATTCAAACGCTGGAGACTTCTTTTTTTACTGTCTGATTCCAAAGAATTTTTTAGTGCTTTGCTGGTCACACAGCCACACACACACACACACACACACACACATTCCAGAACTCCTGACAATATTACTGAAAGATACTACCAGTGTTTAGACGCAAGAAGAGAAAAGGGAGAGATGTAACTTTTCGGGGCTGAAAGTGTACCTTCATCTGCCCTGTTATAGAACATGTAGAGTGCTTCCCATAGACATGGTTGCCCACACGAAATGCCTACCATTCCTTAATGTGAGGCAGTGGTAGTACATGCTTCTTATTCTGTATGCTTAACTGGTCTACAAGGCAACTTATACAAATTATGGCTCTATTGTGTGTTATTCTCGCTGTGTGTACTGTATATGTTGATGTTGTCTTGTAAAAGTTGAACAAACACAGTCCATCTTATCAGGGCAGTACTGTGTAATCTTACTCGTTTACAAGGTGGACACAGTTTAAACCCCAGGGTGTCAATGAGGGATGCCGATGGGCCCAGGGCCATCAGCTGTGATCACGTCAGGCCTCCGGCACATCCTCTGGCATCAGCAGCTTCCTGCTGACTCACCTTCACCTCCTTCTCAGGTAAACAGGCCTGATGTTCTACACTGTACAGTGTACACACACATCCAAACTGCTAGACAAGCAAAACCAGACTGACACAATTCTCCTACACAATTAGTTGTGTGAAATGATGGTATATTGAAATGCCAATTCGATTCAATTAATTTGTGTCCTTCTATGGTTGATGCCAAATAGGCTATGCCCTCTCTGTTTTGGGTGGTCTGTATTTTCTGTTTATACTCTCACAGTGGCCGCAGGAGTCAGGACAAATGCTTTTTTGGAACTACCAGACAGCTATTGTGTCCAGGTAATTGAGTTGAAATGCATTATAAGCTTAGAGTGAAAGTGTGACGTTATCACTAAAAGCACAGCCCGCGTATATAAAGGGTTTGAAGTTTAATCTCTGTTTTTAAATAAGAAAAAATAAACATGAAAACCTCCCATTATCTATGTCGGATTTGGATTACATCTCTGAACTGTGCCAAATCCTGAAGCTACAAAGAGGACAGGAGAGAGCACTCGGTGAGTGAAGAGCCATTACAACCACCACAGTACTTACCCTTAGAGTTACAAGGCAAGTGGCTCTGATCCTCAAGGGTCAACTGGCTGATAGGAATCTACAGGTGGCCCTCCATTTTCGCCTTGTTCTCTTTAAAAGCTTTAGATGGGAAAAGCAGGAGAGACAGTACCAGACAGACATGTTACACATGGAAAATAAAGATGTGCAAGCACATACAAGGACTTTATGTTGACGTTTTAAATGGGCTCATTCTACAGTAGTTGCAAATCACTTATTTATGCAGACGGACCTGCCAGGGAACGATTAAAAATAACATTACATTAAAGACCCTTTTAGACATAGGCCTATAGACATACGGTGTTTTATAGGCTATATAATTTGCACCAATGCAATAGCAATGTGACAAGTTTAAATGCAACACTGTAACAACAACCCCATACAAGTTACATTTAAAAAAGCTAAGCTGCTTTATAAGTGTAGTAGGCTAGTAATAGTAGCAGGCCTAAGAGGACGGCTAATATTTCTAATATTGTAAACAAAAGTGTCAATAGACTTTGGTTTTCTAATCATTTTGAGGGTAGCAACTCACCGTTGCTGAATTGTTGAAATTAAATTCTTTCTGTCAAATGACGGTTGGTGGACTGTATTCTGTAAATCATCGCACGTGCACTGCACGAAGATGCACTGCAATGAGGGTGGCACGCGAGTCATAATATATTGATACATTTGATGTTGTGTGTTGTATTAATGCATAATACATTATCAAAAAAAATGCAATTTTTAATAGATGATCATTCGTTTGCCCAGTTTTTAGGTAAACAACTTTCTTACAGCAGAAAATCCGGTATTTTAATTTGACATTGTATTACCCGCTTTGCTTAGTATAACTCTATAACTTATATCTATAACCCATATGGATAGAACAATTTTAATATCAGACTTTATATCTTTGTCAGGTTTGTTCTCTGCTCTACCTCTATAATTAAAGCCAAACACGGTACGAAAGACTGTAAAGCCAAGGCAAGCCACAGCTTCATGTGCTGTGCTTGTGCTTTGTCTGGTGAGCACCCCCATGCCCCGTTTCCTTGGAGACGAGTCTACAATGCTCAGCGCAGTACCACAGCACGAGAGTGTGAAGTGTTCATTTGAAAAAGTTAACAGCAAACCTTTAAATAGTTCTGTTTTTTGTCTGTCGCTAGGCCTACATCGGGGTCAATTATTGAAAAGTTTTTCACTGACTACGTTTAGGTGGGTAATAATGTAACGTTTGGTCGTAAAGATGTCAGCACATGGCTTGACAAAGTTAATTCAGCACACCATTCCTTAGTCATTGGTTTACTAGTATCGTTTGCCCAATGTCAGCTAGATGCTGTTGCTAAGATATTAAGATAGCCAAACATTGAGGCAACTTTACATCGGGGTTAACACTCAATTAATTGATGACCAAGAACTTTCTACTTTGTAAATTAACTGACCAGTCGCTTAGTTGTTCTGGCATACGATGGTGTAGACTCAACTTGACATGAGGCCCACTTTCATTAAGGTTGGTGCAGTGTCTCTAGTTAATCTGTGTCTGACACAAACAGTTTCTCCAGCAGCCCATATTAATGGTATTGATCAATGTCAGATTACCTGCTGCCTCTGTCCTCTGTTGAGAGTATGAGGGTTTCCTTCCAGTAAATGCTTCTCTTTTATATTGCTCCATTTCTTTCACATCGTTGCTCAATAACCTGTCTCCTTTATTACATACACTTCTTAAAAAGTGACACTTTGGGGAATAATGTATCAAAAGTTTCAATAAAGAATGCCGCCAGTATTTGACAAGTGAGGTGGCTAGAGCGGAACAGAGAAACAGAGAGAGAGAGGCTGACCATATCAGTCAAAAGAAAGATAAATAGTTCATAAACTTGTTGACTTTTCCACTTTATTACTTTTGTCTCAGTTTTTTTTCCACCTGCCTGTAGGACTGTCTAGCCTCATACAGTTAAGTGTTTACCCCATAGGCAAACTGTCTTTCCCAGGCTTTGGAGTCCAATGTGAAAAGTGTGTGTTGGATATGATTCAGGTGGCTGTGCGGTAGCTTCATCAGATAATTTCTTAGTGAAGGTGCTCTGTCTTGGCTCTGTAGATACTCTATAATAGTAATGATCACATTGCCTTCCTAACATCATTTGAGTGATTTGATCTTCAACGAAGACATAGGCGATCTATGAGAGAAGACAGAAAGAGGCAATAGACGTCCCCGGCAATAATTTGTATTTGTAACCTTTTTTTCCCTTTTCTCTTCTTTCTGGACTAGGCGTTACCATGGCGGATCCGCACACCTGGCCGCCAGCGTTCCGCCAAGTCCAAACGTTCCGGCTCAGGGAAGGGCCGCAGGACAAGAGTTCCTCCAACACTCCTGTTCCCGATAAGAGCCTGGATGAGGAGGACCTGGGGATGGATTCTAGAGGTATCGTTCAGGAGGAGGAACACACGCAATCTCACCATTAGTCCAACGGTTGAGCAGACTTCACTCTATTACGTGTCATCTGAATATACTGCATACTGTAGTTTTCCTTACAAAGAAAAGTTTGCTACATTTTGTTTCAGAACGAGCTTATATGGGGTAGGAACTACACTTTTTTATAAATAGCTAAATTGGTCAATTAGCAACATGCTGTATGCCTACCCTTTTAAATGTAATTTACAGTAAGTTATGGAAATGTTAAGGCTTCCTTTTTTTTTTTTCTTTTGTCTAAAAGTCAGATCATGGAATTAGATGATGTGGAGTATCATTTTGACAAATAGAGTGATTTTTTCCTTGGAGTCTGCTGAATCCACTTACTGAAGTATTGTAGGGTTCTGCACAATTATATCATATTTACCCCGGAGTCTTAACCACTGTCAAAAGTAATGACTACTCAAAGCGACAGAAAAAAGAAATAGGCTGGGCCAGATGATTCAGACAATGTGAACATGCAATTATGAAAATGCGGTCTCGTAACGCGTCTCAGAGGTTGATTAATTTAATTGTTTTTCCTTTTGCTTTTACGTGTGTGAATGTGCTCCTTTTGCATGCACGTTTGATAGAGGAAACACCAGAGGAGGAGCATCCAGGGCCTGACCCGGCCGCTCCAAAAGAAGTGGACTGGTACAATTCTAAGAATGGTAAACTCATCAACCCCTGGGGTTAGATGGCTTGTCAGCAGTGACAAATGAAATGTCAAGGACTCTCCTGTACTATCCGCCGTGGATAGTTGTGTTCCGTCACTTGAGATATCTATTGCAGATGGCAAACCTAAAAGATCGGCGTGTGTCCCTGGCTAGTTAAGTGAAAAACAGGACACCGTAAACATCTCACATCTGACCACCAGCCGTTGTTGAAAGTGTATGCTAATGCTATTGCTATTTCAAATTTTGTAAAATCTTTTTCTGTGCTTGTCTAAACCATGCACTAACATAAACTTTACAAACACTCTACTTTCACCTGCATACAGTTTTAATCCATAATTGCGTGGTTGAAACTTTTGGTATGCAAAAAGCTGTCAGGATGGTGGAGCAGATTGTAAGAATATTTTAAATATTATAACAGGTTGAGTTGGCTGGTCTGTGGTCAGTGAACCTGCACTGCTAATTTTCTCCCATCAATTGAATTAATGGAATTAAATACCGGTTTGTGCACGGTAACATAGCTTTGGCATTTATCTGCACAAATCCAGCATGTGTGGGTGTGTGTGTTTGTGCGTGTATGTGGGTCCTTGGAAAATGGCAGCTGCGGAGCAGGGTTGCACACACAGTCACACGCACACACACGCACGCACGCACGCACGCACGCACGCACGCACGCACGCACGCACGCACACACAACACAAACATTCCCCACTGGCTAACCTGGCTGTTAGCATAATTCCACCAGACAGCCCTGCGCCCTGAGTGTAATCTGCATAGTAATATCATGGGTGCAGTAAAGGGGAGATGGGCCTCCCACCACCACCTGCTGTGGTTTGAAATTACAGGGGAAGGCTGGCGGGGGCGGAGGGCGAGGAGGACGGTGGGGCGTGTCGCGCAGGCAGAATTTGAATGATGATACGCCAAATCCTAATCAGGGTGTCACGGGTCATTTGGTGTAATTGCCATAACTTTTTATCTCTCCGAGGGGGTTGTTTTTTGTTCCATAAATTGACGTCATGGCATTCGTCTGTCTCACCTTCTCCCGTTTGTTTTCCCCCTCTCTCTGGTCCCGTCCGACTCGTCTGAAGCGTGCGTCGTTCAAGAGTCGCGTGGCGCTGACGGGCGTGACGGAGGCCTCGTGGACGGAGGAGAACGACCGGGCGCTGGACAAGTTCATCCACGACCCCTCCCTCAGGACCCTGGTGGTCTACCTGGACCCGTACGCCGGCCTCAGGCTGGACTACGCCGTCCCCTCTCAGGTACAAACCGCTCACGAGGGCAACGCTCATGCAGTGTTCATTTTGGCAACGGAAATTTGGACTAAAAGGATTCGTTGACTACCTTTTTTTTCAATTGAAAAATATTGACTAAGAAGATTTATATGAAATCTCTGTTCATTATGCTGTGACGAATTAAGACGAGACGAAATAGCTGGCTGTGTTCTTGCAGATTACCTAAATCAAAGTTGCCATCTCAAGGCATTGGTTGTTTTACTTTTGAACGATTCATTAAATTGAATAACAAATTCTCATTACCTTCATGCATCTTTCTCATTTGATGTTTATTTGTCCCTGCTCTCAGTCTGCATAGCCAATGTCCGCACAATTTTGAGCAAATGCCAGGCCATTACAGCATAATTTAAACAAGCTAACGCCGCAACCTTGGAGAGCTCCGTGCCAAAGCCCTGCAGTGTCTGCCAAGGTAACGGTAAATACATGTTATATGATTTGATTCGATAGCATTAGGAAAACTTAACGTTACGTGTCATAGTGCCTGCTCTGGCTTTGGAAGCAGTGACACTCACCTCAGAGCGGTGCCAAATTCATCATTCAGTTTAGCCAGGACTGCATAAACTCGTTACGGTTAACATCAGCCACTGCCCTCTTGTGTAGGGCGCCGCATGTAGCCTACTGTTCAAGTGGTTCCATGTGCAGAAGTGTGTATATAAACCAGATTCATTTATGTTAATTCCCCTTAGGAGTCAGGACCAAAACATTGACGGAAATTTGACTAAAACGAAAACTGACACCCACTGACTAAAACGAAACAAATGCTTGTGAAAATGAACACTGCGCCCATGGTAGAGAGAACCGCCCAGAGAGATCGAACAGAAGGACTCTGCCTACATACAGCTTCCGAAGGGCTTTCTCTTTTCTCATTGACCCACATTTCCTGGGCCTTATCTACTTAAATGGATAGTTGATCTTCTTGGGAAATAAGATATGTTCCTCCTTGCCCCTAGTCAGATGAGATGATTGAAATCAATGGTATGATTCTACGTCCAATAATGAGTTATTTAGTAAATGTGTCCTTGCTTTTCCTAACGGAGTTTAAGTGTACTAGTGTGTAGAAGTGAAGTGACAAAAATACACATTGGAATAAATCAACTCCGAAGCTGTGCTTTCATGTTGTATCTTCAGTATTTCACACGTGTAGAAATTAAAATGTAACAGCGAGAGGTTGTTGTTATTGGAACAGATATGCGGTCGGACCTTTTGGTTGGGGGGCAGAAGCAGAGTTTTACATATTTTTTGTCTTAAAGGAAGAGAAACCTTCCAGGCGTTGCTCCTCTCCTCCCCTGGCTCTGGTCCCATGGGCTGGGCACCAGGCGCCGTACTGTACTCACCCCACCACAGAGAGAAGAGGCTCTATAGGCCGTCGTCCACTTTGCCAGACCCGCTTATCGCCTTTCATTCTGCCTTATAAAAACGTCAAAACAAAAGCCCTGAAGGAGGCTGCACTGCCCACGCTCCTTACAACAGATAGATGGGAGGTAGCGATTGCTGCAAGGCCTCTTTCCAGAAACACACACACACACACACACACACGCATACCCTGCGCGCTGCTGTGCCGCGTGCTATTACCACCGATAAGAGCTTTTGTAGATTGTGATAATGATGTCCCTGAATACCAAGCCAGCCGCATCTAAAGAGACCCACAGGAATTAATAATAAACCTCCACATTTCCACCGCCGCAGCGGTTTCCCGCTATCAGGAGAACACTGAAGAGAATCTGGGAGGAAAAAGTGGGATATAATTATGTACCTCTGTGCTCTCCGGTATGTTTGCTGCTCTTGGAAAGCTCATAACCACCCTGTTCTTCTCTCCTTTTCTCTTTTTGTCCTCTGTGCTTTTCTCTTTCTCTCTTTCTCTCTACTCTCTCTCTCTCTCTCTCTCTCTCTCTCTCTCTCTGTCTCTCATTCTCTCTCTCTCACTCCCTCCCTCCGCCGCGCGGACAGGTGGTGGAGCAGCTGGCCTTTTTCGTGCGGCCCGGCGAGACGCCGCTGGCCGAGGAGACGTTCGAGAGCGCCGTGCAGTTTGGCCGCCGGTGCGCGGCAACGCCGCGGAGAGCCTGCTGCGAGCGGATGAACGGCGTGCACGCGCCCCAGGTCACCCTGAGCACCGCCTGGCCGAGAGCCTTTATCAAGAACAACTACCTGGCCCACATGCACCGCTTCCTCACAACCTCACCGGTGGGTAGTTTAGGGTGCCGCTAGTGGTCCTGGACCTCCAAACGGAGGTTATTACAGGGAGACTCTGAACACAATTCACGCCTAAAACTACACAACTAAAACTACGTTTTTTTTTTTTTTTTTTAAAAAATGGTTTTGATTATGTTTTCATTATCGGCCGCTGTTTCATCTCTCGGTCCGAGGTGACGTACGTCCGCTAGCACGTTCTCTCTCTCTCTCTATATATATATATATATATATATATATATATATATCTCCGTCTCTCTCTATATATATATATATATATATATATATATATATCTCTCTCTCTCTCTCTCTCTCTCTCTCTCTCTCTCTCTCTCTCTCTCTCTCTCTCTCTCTCTGAGAGGCTCTCTCTCTCTCTCTCTCTCTCTCTCTCTCTCTCTCTCTCTCTCTCTCTCGACCCCCAAATTCTGTTGAGACCACCCCCCCCTTTTTTTAGTATCGCTTTCACTAAAGCTATCCACAGAGCTGCCAAATACTGTTGAACCATTTTCCCCCTGGAAAGAGAAAAAAAGAGAAGAGAGAGAGAGAGAGAGAGAGAGAGTGAACCCATCGCCCGCGTTACAGTGCGTCAGGGGTTTGACAAAATGACGCTCGACAGCCCACCATTGATCTGCTGGCGCAACAATCGAGGCCTTTTAGAATTTCGAATTGTTCTTTCATGTCGAACGTGGGAACAGGTTAAGCCCCTACCCCCGCCGTAATTCCCTACTTCCCTCCCGCCGCCAGAAAGGTAACCGCAGCGGCTGAATGGAAGACACGGAAGCATAATCACCCCCGTGCACTGTGATGGTTCAGTTATCTTTGAAACTCTGCCAATCAGCGCACAAAAAATGCCGCCGCTTCCCACACACACACTCCCCCGCCCGCACACCCTGTAAACACACCCCAGCAGACAGACAGGCCATAAACAGAAATCGCACACCCGTCCGACAATCACGACCTGTGTTTGTACCTGAGCCTCTCAGTTTTCCTTGGATAATCATCCCGAGGTCGGATAATCCTGACCGAAATCCCCCCCCCCGCCGGCCGGCCGTTTACCCCCTACCTCTGTTTGCGGATCCCTTACAGCCCTTACATCAACATCCACGGCCGTCTCTGGGATTATCCATCTCTTTCGGAGTCTCCCAAATCAGAGCCCGCCGGACTAAACAAGGCTGCTGCGAGTTACAGGAGACCTCCATTCTAAACGTGCCGGGGCAGCCGGAATGAAGTCACGCCCCGCCCGCCCGCCACAGCGCAGGGGACAGTGTAATGTAAGCGGAGAACACACGGAATACTGCCCCAGGAAGTACGGCGTCAGCGCCCCCCCGCCACCCACCCACCCACCACCACGCCGGGCAGGCGGAGCGGCGGCAGCCATCATGAAAGGCGCTGGTTTGGCTGGCAGCAGGGCTGTACCTCGTTTGGCTGGCAGCAGGGCTGGACCTCGTTCACTGTGTCTTTATCTACTCACATCAGTCCCGCGAAAAGGTCAACGGCCACGCGAACGCACTCGGACACACGCGCGCACTCGGACACACACGCACACGTGCACATTAAAAGGTTAACGCTGGAACACACACAAAACAGACCTCTCTCCGCGGTTGGTGCGCTGTTTGGCTCACCTTCCGTGCTCCTAGTTGGCTCATTATTTCCTCCGCCGTCTGCGCCGCCGCCCGCACGTTGTTTCTCTTTACAAAGGCCAACGGAGTCGCCGACTGTTTGCTTGTTTGCGTCCGTGCGTGCGGCGGAATCTATTCCGTGTTTGGCGGCGCGAGAGATAAGGCGCTGTGTGCGCATGTGTCCTTGCGTGTGTGTGTGTGTGTGTG
>JAPMUY010004814.1:0-34155 GCA_026901105.3 Galaxias olidus
GGAGCTCCTGCTCCCGATTGACCAATTCCAGGTGTCCCTGAATACGCCTATCCACACAGAAACCCCCTCAGTTGCGGTGGCAATGCGTTGCTGGTCAGTCAGGCTTGTCACGCTGGCAAGGTCAGTGTAATAAGTCCTGCAGTAGTCCTGGCCACTGTTCCAAGTATATCCGCCCAAAACTACATTGTGGCTTTCGACACTGTTGCTTAGCCCTAAATTAAGGTTAAAGAAATTATAGTTTTAATGTTTTAACGTTAGCCAGGTGCATGATGCAAAACTCTATTATAAGTCATCATCATCATCATAATTCCTATTGTATATTCAGTAAAATCTTGTCCCACATAGTTAAAAAGCTCTGCAAACACCACTCGTCTGTAGTTACGCAAAAACTGTAGAAAGTAAGTTACTAGCATCACTTCACTAAATGTTATACTGTGGTTGTACTTGAGACTGCTGCAGACTTGACTTCCAGATAAGACTGAACAGAAAGGGAAAAGAATCCCTTCAACCACTTCCCAAAGCCATTTCAGCACCTTTTTCCAATTTACTGTAAAGAATTTTCTTCACCTTTGAAGCGGTCTAAGTTCATTGTTACAGCTTCTGAGGGGATGTTTCTATGAATTGTGTATTGCAGCTTTTATTAAACCTGTGAAAATGTTAAGATTGTTTTTCTCAAACTTGAACTCACGTTGGTAGCACATAATATTTAATGTGCTGCTACACGAAGCGTCATTCCATAAACCGCTAGTTCTCATCATCCCACAAGCCTCGTTTCCACCGGAGTTGCTTGGTTCGCCAATGTCCCAATAGGTCCCAGTAATTGGCCCGATGCCATGAGACCACTGCCACCTCATGGTCCCTCCATTCTCCAACCCTATCCAGATTGCCCCACTAAAATTATTGTCTACAAGATCTATCATTGCAATCTGGCTATCTACGTTGGCAGCAGTGGCCAGGTCGGTGTAGTTCTCACTGCAGAAACTCAGAGCTTCAGTCCACGTCTTGTTAACGTTGACCAAGTGGTACTGAGGGACTGTGGACAAGGATATTCAGATGTGAAAAATTACAGGAAAACGTTTCTGTATACCGTTTCTGCTACTTGACAATTCTAAAAATACTTGTAGTTCTCTTTTTGGTTCTGCTTACCTTGTTGAAGAGAAATCATCAGAAACATGCAAAAAAAAACTGTACAATTACGAAAAAAAATCATTATTCCTAGGTTGGTCTTCATTCGCAATCAATTACATCTTAGTAACCTATTGGTTAGAGCTAATTATTCCGTTGTTGGTGTTGTCTTTAGAACAGAGGTATAATCCATCTATCTTCTCAATTATTGGACAAGCAAACAATAAATGCAACTTTTGTCCAAAAACAATGCAAATCCTAGTAAAGGTGAAATTATTTTGGTTGAATTAAAACTCAAGTTGGTTGGGGGATACTGCTACAACTCTAAATGGATTCGTAAAACTGACTGTCTCTCTCTATATCAAGTTTGTTTGAAGTAACCTACCGGTACTTATATATCGGTTTTCTGTAGTCACATCAGGTGCTTACCACTTACACGAAGTAAACAGTAAGGTAGCCTTCCTTTGGATCTAAGGATCATACAATCAAATTATTATAATAAAAATAAAAAATAAATATATTTTTTATTTGCTTTCTTGCAGAACTACAAATGATGCAAAGAATAATCTTATAAAAATATAGTAACCTACCTTTCTCTGGTCCCCCTCTTGTGTATCATTGGTCCTTGTGTATTTAGGTGAATGTCACTTTATCTACTTCAACATGGCATGCAAACCATATAAACAAAATTGGTGCATGATGTCGTGTGATATGTCCACACTGCTGTTCACACGTACCTGAACTGAACTGGCCTGCTTACCCACAGTACTGGTTATAAGAACAGCGATGTGTTGGGTGAACCTGGACTGGGAACTGTGGTGTGAAAGGGGGAATTATTTGGTTACCGGTAATCCTCTATCATCCTTCACTAAATTCCTCTTCATTTGGTTGGCAGTGGTCCGTAAAGTTCATTGTTACATCACACGGGTTGTTTACACATTTCATTTATGTTTAAAAAAATAAAACCTATGCTTTTGTTTCCAATCCACTGCAGTTGTGCTGAGTTATAACTATATTGAAAAAAAGTAATATATGTTGAAGTTGAATTAAGTAGCTACTATGAGTAAAAGACTGAGAAGACTGAAGTCCCAAGTCACCAACTCAATTGTCTGAGCTTGATAAAATTTACTATTTCTCATAAATTCCTGTAGACATGCTTTTTTTCATTAAAACAACAATTAGATTCAACACAAATGTATTAAATTTATGAATAATGGTTTTACAAAATTGTTAAACTATGTCTCGCATTAATTGTATGATTTTACAATTCTCATTTCTTAGAAGTGCTAAACGTTAAATTGAATTTGTTTTATAATACAGTACATAGCTTAGGTCATATCCATGTTTCAGCAAGTATACACACAAAAGGAAAGTTCACTCCGGAGGTCAAATGGCCCATAATGTCAGATTTTTAATATATGTCTTTACCCAGCATTGTTTTATCGCTCAGAGGGATTGTACCAACAACATGAAAAAGTTAAATCTGTGCCCAGCGCACTTTCTCTAGGTCACCTATGACAGCACGTCTACCATCTTGCAAGCCGTTCTGAATCGCAGCAATATGTGACGTAGAAAACGGGAGTCAATGCAATTGACCAATCACAGACTCAGTGTCCGGGATGGCACAGGAAAAGATTACCCTAACGCAGGTAAGATAATCTACCACTAGGAAAGGAGAAGAAACCCAAAAGAAGTAAACATGGGAGGCAAAATCATATTAAAAAAACAGCTCCGCAAGGAGACCTAAACTTTGCAATGACAGACTATGGTATATTAAGTGCTAAAAGTGTACACCTTTTTTGTAATCAAGTATGTGTAATCAATGTTAAAGGTCATTAAGTAGTTATACCATTTTAATATTAGATTTAGTTAACAAGTAGTTATCAGAAAAGACAGAGAATGTGTGACACTAAGGAAGTGTGCAACTGTGTATGGCCCCAATATGTGAAGCATATAGGCTACATTATTCCTGTTAGGATGCCCTCGAAGACACTTAAGCCTCCTACACACTACCCCACTTTCAAAGTCGTAAGATCGCTGGACTGCACACACTACACGACTGATCTGTCTTGTAATCGGGTATCTTAAAGTCGTTGTGGTGTTCACACTACATGACTGATCGGCGTTTCCGAAGGAGGAATTGCAGATGAGTCTCCAAAATACGTTTAGTCACAAAAACGCGCACGAGAAGTGGTGTACAACTTGGCTGTAGGTCGTCGCTGCTCTCATTGCCGGTCACAACACCGTTCACACTACAGGATCTGGACTCCCGGCGCGACCAGATATTAAACCTGCTAGATGTACAGTCGGGAGTTGCGAGGAATCTGCGACTGTCTCAGATCACACTGATCGTTCATCCTCTGCTGGATGAAGCCGTCCCAGGACTGTGACACTCAAGTCTGGTTTATACTTCAGCGAAAGAAAGAAATACATTTGATTTGATTTGATATAAGAAAATATGAAATGCAGTGAGCAACCTTCGGCCTCTTTGTTTACACTTCCGCGGGACATGAACGGGAGTTTTCGTGTCTGTGCTTCTTCTACGTTTTTCTGTACATTCTGGATTACTGAATGCGACACTGCCACCTAGTGGGCCCGTTAAACTTACATTTGAAGTATGTAGGCAAACTACTGTGCGAACGTAAGCGCCAAATTAACGTTTACATTCGCTAATGCTCTCACGCAGAAGTATAAACCAGGCTTCACTCACGTATAAAGCCTGGTTTATACTTCTGCGTGAGCGCGTTAGTGAATGTTAGCATTAATTTGGCACTTACGTTCGCACAGTAGTTTGCCTACATACTTTAACGTAAGTTTAACGGGCCCACTAGGTTAAGGTTAGGAATAAGATTAGGGATAGGCATACAAAACAGTAAGGTTTAAGGTTAGGATTCTACGGAGCCCGGGAGGGGACATTACATATATTTTATTTATTTTGCCTGCACTAGATATTAAACGAAACTGCACCCAGAGTCGATGCGCAGACCTTACACCCCGTCCCGCATGCCTGCTCTCTACCCATGGTTGTTCATTGAGTCTTTGAGCATGACCTAGACTTTGAAAGCAATTCAGAGCTGCAGACCCTTGACGCCAACTTTAAATGAATTACCATGTTAAACGCTTGTCTAGCGTTTTGAGAATGCTTTTACAATGAAAAGCGCTTTATAAATTAAATGTATTATTATTTTTATTATTATTATTATTATTATTCTTAAACGCAATAAATTGTTTTGAATTGTTACTTTCTTTACAGCTATACATTCCAGACACACTGCAGGAAATACAATCTGCTTCTGTATTTCCTAATGACGTACAGTCAAATTATATCTATTGCTACTAATGGACATCATTCGGCACTCTAAGCAAAGTAAACTCCATCCGATGTGTCCACACTCCTTCACCGGCAAAGTGACCTGAAAGCAAATCATTAGAGGACGAAGCATAACTGTTAGTGAAAGAAGTCAAAAAAGCGAAATGTCATAGGATTGGATTCTGAATCAAAAGGTGCTTGAAAAGACCATCTTGTGATGAAAACAAGGACCTAGGACGAAATAACAATCAACTGCAGGACATTTTGATCTTTTCGGGGGTAGGTACATCATCCATTGATAAAGTGGTCTAAAATGTAGATCACATTATGTTTTAGGATTACCTGGTGAGCACCTGTCCTACTTTTTCTCCTCCTCCACGCTCCTCCAGCTCAGGCTGAAGTCAGACACACCTTGCTGTACCAGCACTGCTTGCATCTACATGCAATTAAAGGAGTAGAGCAGGGGTTATATTTGAGTTTATCATGTCAATCTCTCGCTCTCACTTTCCTTTTGTCTTAGTTCAATGTCTTTGTTCCAACCCACTCCTTTCTGTATCAACATCTGTATATGTGCCCAGTGCCCCCACCTCCCCACCCCCTCACATGCATACCCACCACATCCAATCTCTCTCTTTCGTTTTTTTTTACTTCTTCCTCACCTGTTCCAGTAGCTGGTCCCTGATAGCAAGGTCACTCAGGTCAACAACGGAGCTCATTCTCAGCTTCACAAACTTTTTTTGACTTTGAGACCTGAGACTCATCAACATTTAGAAACGGTCAAAAAGAACAACGCAACCGTTTTGAGAGCTATGGTCACTTGTGTTTTGGAGATTAAACTCACCGCTGTAGCAGAAGAAAAGAGGTTTTTCGCCACAGTCCCAGTCGTCCCAGTAGCCTAACTGATCTTTTTGATTCATGACAACAGCAGCACACCCCTCATTGCTCAAATAGTTTTCAGGTTTACCAGTCTGCCAGTCTCTGAATGATTTCTCGTTCCCATCTGACCACCTCCAGGAGTCCCGGAATAGACCTATCCACACGTCCAGCTCCTCGTTCAAGGTGGCGATAAGATGCTGGTCCGTCGGGCTGCTTATCCTGGCCAGGTCTTTGTGAGTAGCCCTGCAATAGTCCAGGCCATTTCGCCAAGAAAATTGGCCCTCAACTAGAATGTAGCTTTCGACACCGTTGCTTGTCCCTAAAAATTATCATAGGTTATTATTTGTACTATTTTACGTTGTATTACTATACTATTTAGCAGCGTTAAATCTGTGGTTGTACTTGAAGCTGTGTTAAAAGTCTCATCCTCAAGATAAAACCCAACTAAATTGCTTCTTCCGTTTAAAAATAATAATATTATACCCACTTTTCTAATAAAATGTAAAAAGAATTCAGTAATGTGAAGATAAAAAAACAACGTTAAATCGAATTTCCATCTGAGCTACGTCTCTAAGAGAAGTCTGTCAGGGACAAATGACATTTGCAGGTAAGTCTTTCCTATGAATTGTGTATTTTTTAAACATGTGAAAATGTTATTATTATCGTTCGCATGGAATTTGAACTCACATTGGTTATACAGAATATTCATTTTGCGGTTACACTGAGCATCAAACCAGTTCCCGTAATTTTTCACTGCCCCACACGCCTCGTTTCCACCAGCGTTGTTTGGTTCGTCGCTGAACCAATAGGTAGGTACAGTAATTGGCCCAATGCCTTGAGACCACTGCCACCTCATGGTCCCTTTGTTCTCCAACCCTATCCAAATTGCCCCACTAAAACCACTGTCTACAGCTGCTCTCATAGCATTCTGGTTATCCATGTTGACGGTAGTGGCTAGGTCCGTATACTTCTCTCTGCAGTAGCTCTTGGCTTCAATCCACGTCTTGCTGGTGCTGACAAAGTGGTACTGAGGGACTGTGGACAGGAATATTGAGATATCAGGAGAAAGGAAAACATGTGTCTATGTACAGGGGCGGTTCCAGAATTGTTTTAATGAGGTGGCACAGCGGGGACCAAGGACCAGTCCGGGCATGGGAATCAGAAAATTACTTCACGCTCTTGAGCAGCAGTGATGGGTCGATTGCAAATTAATAGCACTTTTTGAATTGCTCTTCTCAGTGAACGTCGGGAACCGCGTTACCTTGGTAAAACAGCCATTCTTAAGGCTCCCTAATTATTATTTAAAAAAATTGTGGCGCTACTCAAAGATTCTCTGCCTTGTTCTCCACAGTGACAACCCCTTCTCCATGAATTGCTTCAGTGACTGACGTGCCAACAACCAATCCAACATAGACTATTTTGTAACGCCTAGTCAAAGTGATGGACAGTTTCCTGCAAACATTGGACAACCTCAAACTGCGCCCAGCCCAAAAAAAAATAACTTTAGACACTATATTAAAACTATATACATACATACATATTTATTCTTACAGACTTTTTTGTTTAATGCAACACCTTCTTCCGTATTTGCAGCGCGTTTCTGTAATACGTTGTGTTTTGTATTTGCAGTGCATTTCTGTAATGTGGGGTGCTGTCTGAATTTGCAGCGTGTTTTAAAAATGCTGCTCATGTGTTGTCAAATTGATGTAGATGTTTTCTTATATTTCTTGTGTTTTGTCTATTTGCATGTGTTTTTGAAGTTGCAGTGCGTTGGCCTCTCAGGGCCACCATACTAAATAAGTTTGGTTAATTACACACAAAAATTACTTAGGGGATTCTGTAAAAATTCAAAAAAGGATTCTTGAAACTGACTGTATAAATCATATAAATCTTTAAGATATAGGAACATATCTTTTCTTGCTATGACACACTCTCAGGCTCTTGTATCAACTTGGTTGAATGTCGCTTTAAATTATTTAACCAAGCAGGTATTCAAACCCTCGAGCCAAATATGATACGTGATGATCTTTGGTATGTTCACACTGCTGTTCATACTATACTGAACTGAACTGGCCTGTTTAACCTCAGTGGTGCACGGTAGAACAGTTTCAATAATTCAATAGTTAAATCATCAAAACCCAAACATTTATTTATTTAAAGAATATTTATTAGATTTTTTTAATTCTAAACACTGCAAAAAACTTGTTCTGTCTGATCGGGGCCTAAGACAGTTAAAATGGGTGATGGTACACTTGATGATAACTAGTGTCTAGTCATGCTTTTGTATATTTGTATTCCTATATGCATTTTATATATCCTCCTTAACTTTCCTTTATTTTATTGTTTTTGTTGTGTGCATTTTATTACTTTTGTAATTTACCAGTAATCCTGTCATGTCCTTGTGGGCAATTCTGTCAAGATGAGTAGAGAACTGAAGAGAATTGAAATGAGTGGACGAGCAATACAAACTAACTGAGAAAGCCAACTAAGAAAACAAGACTAGGGTAAGATTTAAATAAAAATTTTAAGGCCAGGCTTTAATATTTTCTCTCTCACCAAACAAGCAACGTTAAATGGCTTCACACAGATTTACAAACAGAAAAGGTTTAAATACACTGGGATACCACATCAGTTCAAAATGGTAAATGAAATTCTTGAAAACGCCATCTGTTCCTACAATGACACATTCAGTAGCGCTTTCAATCTTGTTTCTTCCCAGTGAGCGGAGGCAGAGGCGCTGATGTTGTCTACATTGGTTTACCAGTAACCCCGTCATGTCCTTTGGGGCCATCTTTGTTGTAGGGACACACCCAACCATCTTTGTTTGACGTCACCTTCACTGTCACTGAGCTCCTCTCTATTTGGTTTGCAGTGGTCCGTGTCAAGAAAATTCAAAGTGCAATCTAAAGGAGTGTCCGAGGAAGTGTGTTTTTTTTAAATGATAAAATGGCTAGTTAAGTACTACAGGAAGAAGCATTAATGTGAGTAAAATGAAACAGGGTGTTCAGGGTGATGTTTTAGGGGGAGCAAAAACCCCTGTTTCAGCTTTGCACGCACGGGTACACTCGACGTAGTGAAACTGAGAGAGATATAGTCATGAGCACACTATCCCGTCTCAAACCCCACTTGTTTTCCTTAGCTTATCCCTAGTTTGTTTCCTTTGTAGTGTCCTTGAGTTCTTAGAAAGGCGCTTATAAATCCCATGTATTATTATAATCCTTATTATTACTATCCCTTACATCTAAAATCTGCTCAACACTGACGAGAATAAATGCGGGCTACACTGTGAATCAAAGAAGCAGGCAAATTGTGAATAACATTTACTTCCTTTAGGGTGAAGCACAGAGAGGAGGTTGCTTAAGGGGGTCATCTGTTAAATGTTAAGATTGCACGGTACTTGGGAGTCCCTCAAGACTTTAAGTGAAATGTCAATACTACTGATTGAGCCTTTATATTTATGTTCACTATATAGACACACACATTCTCGTCAGTCTCCCGACGTCCTTCTGCCTGTGCGTATCATGGCTGCCCCCTACACTCCATTAAATGCATATCTGATTTATGTAGCTAGACTTACAGTTACCTGTAAATATGTTTTACACATTCACTACAAAAACAATTGCAAGTAAAGAGTGATGGTGTTATTCCTCGTCGTCGTCTTGGTGGAAGACTTGCCCTTCAGACCCCCTCCAGCTCAGTGTGACATTAGTCAAGCCTTTCGTCAACATCTCTGCATTCAACTGAAGTAAACAAATAACATACATGTGTATGCACTGTAGCTATGCAATGATTAACTAATACTTTAACTATTGTATCTTAAAAACTGCTTCCAGCCCTTCAGCCTTGTGTTTCTGTAATGAGATTTCTCTGCGGCTGTCTTTTTTTTATACCTGTTGCAGAACTTGCTGTTGAATGATGAGTTCGGTCATGTTAGCGCTGGTCTGAAAGCTCATGTTAACTGTCTGCATCTTCTGAATTAACACTGAAACAAATAAACCGTGACTGAGAGACGGACACACACACACACACACACACACACACACACACACCCACACAAGACATAAACATACTGATAAAAAGCAGAGTACTTTAAGCTTCAGATCTCTGAAGTACTTTAACTATGCTGTAATCCTTTATTTCTTTATATAAATTCACATTAGCCTCTGTCACAAGTTGTAAATGTATTTTTTTTTCTATTTGTATTACAGGTTCTGATAATTACATTCTTCAGAATGTATTAGGACAAACCAGAAAATAGGTTCACATTAAAAAGACAACTTTGCATTTTACTTTTTGGTGTTTTATGAGACACAACATTGTCTGATAAAGTATGAGTTATAGAGTACAAATTATCTATGAAGTATAGAGTATGGAGTAACTATGTCTGATAAAGTATGAGCTAAGTACAAATTGTCTATGAAGTATAGAGTAAGTATATGAAGTAACCATTTGTTTTCCCTGTCAGTCAGTTGTGTGGCTTTGACAAGAGCGTCTTAGCAAGCAAATTGAATGCAAAGTTGTCAGCAAAATATATCCGTTTTATGTACTTTGCAATGAGTTTGTAAGACACTCATTTGCTCTCATGGTCTTTTTGGCATAATGTCTATAATGGCAGTGAATCAGACCAGATTTTCAAATGTTTACAAAGCTTTACAGTAAGCTTACAAAATAGCATTAAAAATGCATAAATAAATACGTCCTTTCAAACCTTATGATCCTTATAGAACAAAATTTGCGGCATTCCGCGTTCAGCCAGTGTCACATGAGGTGTTCTTTACCTGTGGTACCGTACACCTCCACCTCACACAGACATAGGACACGGTTCACACCAAGGATAAACACGTTGACATAACGGCCTTGCATCTCTTCACACTGGAAGGACATAGTCTGCCCTGCTGGGATGTAAGAGATGACTGCACACCTGAGAGAAAGGTAGAATGAGAGCAAGGGCCAAGAAATAGAAAGAAACAGGTAAACCAGCAGACAGAATTGTTCCAAGATCCAATATGTTTTGGTTTGATCCAAACGCAGCTTTGCAGTGGAGGTAGTACACGACTATCCACTCGTATCCTACTTGGGGTTGTTGTTGCCGTTGTTCGCCAGTGAGTTCCCGATGCGGATCTCCGTCCCGTCCAGTTTCTCAGGGCAGCAGTCTTCTCTGTTGGTGATGTTGACCGAATCGACTCCGTAGACACCCAGAAAGTCCACTCTCCACCAGGGGTTGGTCTCGAATGTGGTGTGTGAGCAGTCATCATTGAGATAATTCGACTTTCTATTCCCACCAATTGCATTGCGGGCTGGGGCGTTTCCATCTAAAGCTGACGACTGCGTTGCGCTTTCGTTCAGCGCCAAGTTTGGACCTTATGTGTAGCAATTTCACAAAAGCAGTGACAGAAAAAAGAGTGGAAAACCGTTATCCTTAGACAATGCAGGAGATTAGCCCACGTGGCAGAGTACACTCTCGCAAACTCAGTGTCTACTGTGATGTGTCTTACCTTGCAGTGTTGTGGCCATCCGAATAAAAAAAAGAGAACCTTTGAATAAAAAACGTATTGTCACTATCGTCAGTTGTACCAAAACGTATGTGATTTTTACTATGAATCATAACCATCAATCATATCAACAAAATGGAATAGCAATTGTATTGGTAACAATTGAGGAGTGGCATGTGTCGCATTTATACTCACCACAGAAAACAGAGATATTCCATCTCCACCCCACACTCATTGATCTGATATATCAACGCTACGTTGTGTCAAACTAATTTTTATAAAAAGCGATTAAATAATGATTGGACAAAATGTTGGAAGATAGTATAATCAATAATCAAACAACTTTTTCTCTATCTCTGATTATTCAAAACATTCTGAACAATGCATCCCAAAGCTGACTTTTAAAATAATTACTCAAATAAATAAAATACTGTAACGCAAATGAAAACTGCATTGAGATATCCTGCAAACATACACAATGGCATAATATTCAAAATACCTAATCATGGTAATTAACAGTCGATAACCAATAATAATAGAACATCCGTACCTTGTGGGGTTGTCAGACTAGTGAGAACTTCACCTCTGAGTCAATTCTCTAAGGCAAATAAAGCCTTCCTCACCCACATTACCTTGTGGATCTTGATTGGATATTACATTTTTATGACTCAAGGATGGTATTAAATGTGTAAATGTGTGTGTGTGTTATGTACACAGTCAAATCTGTGGTAAATCACCAACCAGAGTGTTACATTTAACATCTGCAAAGTGAAATGTGAAAATTGTCAGCTTAACAGCTTTATAATACCAGGTATTACTGTGTTCACACGCTATGTACTGTTAGCGTACACCTTTATTGTCACATTGGGCAAAACGGTGGCTCCGTGGTTAGCACTGTTCCTTCACAGCAAGAAGGTCCTTGGTTCGAACCCCATCTGACCCAAGGGCCTCTGTTCTCCCCGTGTGTGTGTGTGGGTTTCAACTGGCTACAAAAAAACATTGTTTCCTACTCCTATCAGTTCCCTGACTAAGGCACTGTCAATAGAACTTGTGTGTGATAGATGTCTGTCCGTTTGTGTGTACCTAATTGGCGATCAAAAGCGCTTGAGTCCTGAGAGAAGCACTAAAAACTAAATCCAATTAATTATTATTATATTTAATATGTTAAGGATGCATAGTAGACAATTCCAAACACAGCCTCTGTCTCTGGCTTTACCCAAGGCCATACTATTATACTATATAGTAAGCCACAAAAAGATTTAGTATGTTCCATACAGATGCACCATAATGCAAGCACGTGAGGGCCCCCCACAAAAATAATTTTAAATTAAATTTTTATTCTTATCATAATAATTGTTGACAGGCGGGGGCGGGGCCCGTTTGGACAGGGGCTGCGGGGGTATACTTTACGGTCCTGGTTCCAATACATAGTGTGTCAAATGCAGTATGTCAAAAAATACCAGGATGTCCTACTGCATCCAGTCACATTTTCAGTATGCAAGCCAGCGTGCTTTCTCGCTATTCTGACACACAATGCTCTGCAAAGTGGAAGATACATCACATCGACTCTCTTCACTAATGGAGCACCGGCAATATTCAAATTTGGCGCTTCGGAGTGCAACGGATGTATGAGCAAGAGGGTAAAAGTTCAAGGCATAAGCTTAGGCCGAAGTAGTATGTCCCAATTGTTGGCCTACTGCATACAACAGTACATACTTTGAAAGGGCAGCTGAATTCCCTACTAAAAGAAATAAAGTAGTAGTGTGTGATTAACGACGTCTCTGGGTGCTATTTGTTCTTTACAAGAGCACCTCCTGCAGACCAGCAAGCACAGTGAAGCATCAGGGAATAGTTTCAGAATATAACTGGAAGCGGTGATAGCAGTGGCCGGCTATGAAAACATTATTTCAGGAAAAAATAAATACATTAAGAAAAAAAGAAACTAAAAGAAAGAAAAAATAGCAGAAAACAAAAGAAAGAAAGAAAGAAAGAAAGAAAGAAAGAAAAAAAGGACAAATCCGGTAGGAATTGTCAAAGAACTCTCAGCAAATGGAGGAGGTTGCACACCCACCAACCTACATAACCTTCAGTAATCTAGATAGCAAAATTAGACTGTTAAAGTACAGCGTCTTAAGTGGTTTTTTGTCATTTAGTTCTCAGGCCTCAATTAGTTCACATAAACTGACGTGAACGAGTAGATCCAGTAATGAGATTGAACATCATCAGTGACCTGGGTAAATGCAACAGAGACCCACCTTTGTTCATCTACTTATGTACCGTCATATCCAGCAATCTAAACACATTTGGAAGATATAAGACATGCTCTGACCTTATTCACAGACACACCACACACAGTCACGGTGTCACATCTAACAAAAGTACAAACCTATATCTGCGTTTGCAGCACTTCATAACTCTTTACATAAACATGATAAAAACATAACAAGGAAGCATAAACATGATAACAAGGAAACATTAAGAGCGTTGTCCATAACAATAAAAAGAGTTACTCACCAGGCATGCTGGGCGTTACACCCGACGATACATTACGTCATGTTTCTTCAAGTACAAAGATGTCTGCCTTGCGTGGTTGTGACCCTCAGCTCCAAAATAATTTTGTAATCCAGCTAAGAACAAATCCAAGAACATATAAACCCCTCTTTGTCTGACATGACAAATATCTGCTTTGCACTGTCAATTTGACACCTCGTCTCATAATCATCATTAAAGGCTACTGCTCGAATCTCATACAACGAAAGTCGCATTGTAGCAACATGCCACATTGCAATGCATCTTTTAGTAACAGCAATCAGTGCGTGACAATGTTAAAACAAAGTTACTCAACAAGACGCAACAACAGTCATGGTTGCAAGAAGATTCCCGCCCACTACCACATGAGGGCGAATCGACACTGTGTCCACTGCTATGTGGGGAAAAAGAAACTAGCCTACTAGTGGCGTTCAAACAAATTGCTTTAACGCGTTAAAAGAAATATGCGTTAATGCACTAATACTTGCTGCTACTGCTTAATAACTCAGAGAAATGCATTTTGGTGCAGTGTGAGGTCAATTATGACTGTATTGTCAAGCTTGGTTTTGTGTGTAAAGTAGACCATCTGAGGATGATATACAGCGATTTTGAGTTAATTTGGTTTTATGGTTTCAGAGGAGTTAGTTCAAATCCAACCAGTAATCAACTAAACTTCGCTATTTATAAAAAAGGCAGCTTTCAAGGTAAATTTTTTTAATCTTTAAATCGTGATATGAATCCTAATACAAATATTGTCTAGATGTATGATATAAATTGGTCCAATATTGAAGCAGTTAAAAATCGAAATGTGCAGTACTGTTTACATTAATACATTTTTATGCACTGTGAGCTCGGTTTCTAATGTATCAACACGCTTGGTTTTGTTTTTCAACTAGGCCATCTGAGGATGATATACAGCGATTTTGGTGTAATTTGGTTGTACGGTCTTGGAGGAGTTGTTTCAAATAGTTCAAGTGTCAAAGTGTCAAATCCAACCAAAAAACTACCAAACTCAGATATTTATAAAAAATGTAGTTTTCTAGATAGAGTTCTGAAATTTTACATGGTTCATGACATTGGTATTTGGATTTTTATCAATTCTTTTAACATAGATTTTTTAATGAACCAGTGAGACATGACAAAGTGAATGTACAGTAGTGTTTACAGTAATGCATTTTGAGGTGCTGTGGACTCCGTTTTTGAGCAACCAAGAAGATATTCAATACAGTTAATGTTGAGAGTCGGATGATAATATCCTGAAACTTTGATGTGATTTGGATTTACGGTTTTAGACCTATACACTTTGAGTAGACCACCAGTTTTTGAAAAAAACAGAGTGATGGACTAAATAATTTGTAATGGGTGCCGGCATATAAAAGTTTTATCTCACTGCAAGGGACAAGTTCAGAAATTTTCAGAGCTGTAACCCTAATGGTACATTTTTTATGATTTTTTAACACTTGGAACTGTGAACTGCTGCTATAGCGCCACTAACAGGAATAATGAGACGGCATGGCATGGGTGCATTTTTAACCATGGGAAATGGGATATTTGGGGGAATAATAATAATAATAATAATACTAACGATTACAATAGTTGCCCGGCTGTACCAGCCGGCCACCTAATAATAATAATAATAATTATAATAATAATAATAAAACTATCGATTACAATAGCTGACCGGCTGTCCCAGCCAGCCACCGAATACAATAATAATACTAATAATAATAATAATAACAACAATACTAATGATTACAATAGTTGACCGGCTGTATCAGCCAGCCACCTGATTAGTAAAAGACCTGCTAAAACCAAATGGATTTCAATAACTTTTGAAATAACTAATACTTTGAAGCAACTCACAGAGAGAAAGGCAGATGCGGCAGATTTATTTAATTAATACAGGGTTAACCGACTGAGACCAAGTCGCTCTTCCAGCAGTGCCACGCTTATAAGTCAAAATAAATGTAAATGTTTACAACACAATTTTTTGCTACACAGTACAATGTTAAAGTTTCAACCAAAACAAGAACACTCTTCAGCTCCCAAATCCTCCAGTAAACGTTTTCTTTTTTCAACAGAAACAAACTGAGGCTAAGCTTAGAATCACGTTAAAATACTAGATCCTCAATAATTACATGCTGTACACTCCATGGCCTACTACTTTTTACAAAGATTTGCTTAAGTTATAAAGGTCAGAGATGCAAGGTCGTTATGTCAACGCGTTAATCCCTGGACTGACCGCCGGTTGAGAACACGTGATATTGGCCGAATATTTTTTAAGAACGCTTTAAATTGGATTTGATTTGCTTACAACTTTGCATTTGATTTGTTTGGTATCCACTCTTGTTAAAGCCACACAGCTAATAGACAAACAGTACATGAGTCATGCAGCTCTTTTAAGGGCAAGCTGGGAAAAGGGTCACATAATGTGATGTAATGTACACTTATATGGCACCTTTGAAAAACAAATGTTACAAGGTGCTGTACATGTACTGACAAAACAAATTTAAAAAAGAAAAGGCAAAACCTGTAACCAAATAATAAAAATATCAAAGATGAAACTGTAAAATATAGAGCAACACTACATCCCAGAATAACGTGCTTGTGGTATAAAAGAGTTTTAAAAGTTTCTCAAAACACAACCACTGACTCCTGCACTTTTTATGAGTATTGGGAGACCGTTCCAAAGCCTATAGCGTAAACAACAGCAAAGGCATGGCCTCCCTTGTTTTGTTATGTTTTATTTTGGACTTGATGCTGCCAATAGGCCTTGGGCAGAAGCCCGTCTTCCAGACATCGATGTGTCATGGGAATATGACAACTCTGCCATGTGAGATGGGGCCAGCCCATGTAATGCCTTGTAGGTACTTAAAATCCTTTTTAAATCAATTTAGCACTGGAGTAATATGTGATTTTTGACGATTAATTAAACGTCTTAAAGATGTGACTTGTGCGGTGAAAAAGTACATTTGAAGTAGTCCAGTCTTTAGTAAATAAACTAATGTTGATTTTTCCCCTCAGATCTTGATTTGATTTTTTTAATGGTTCTTAGTCGAAATAAACCTGACTGGACTACTTTCTGTGATGTTCAGAAAACGTGTGGGTCAAATATGACTCCTCAGTTTCTTGAGACAGATTTAATATGATTTGCTATAAACACAAATAAAAGCTGTGTAAACAACCTGTGTGATGTGACAAGGAACATCACGGACCACTGGCAACCAAATAGAGATGAACTCACATGGTGACAACAAACGAAGTTCTATGATTTGCGTCCTGAACTGAGGGCCTGGAATGTAATTGACAGGACTACTGGTAACCAAATAAACATCATGTTCACACCACAGATCCCAGTCCAGGTTCACCTTACACATTGCTGTTCTTATACCCACTACTGTGGATAAGCAGGTCAGTTCAGTTAACAACAGTGAACAACAGTGTGAACATACCAAAAGACATCATGTACCAATTTTGTTTATATTGTTTGCATGCCTACTGGATTAAACATTAACATTCACCCACATTTATAAGCAAGGACCAAAAGGGAGAGAGAGCACAGAGGGAAAATGTGGAATGGCAGGAACAGGTATGTTTCAATATCTTTAATCTACTTATTATCTGATCTTTGTAGTTGTCTAGGAAACTGAATATAAACCAAAATAAAAGCTGTAGTTAACAATTGTGATAATGTCATTTTGTTATCCTTAGATCCAAACGCAGGTTTCTTTCCTGTTTTTTTGCAAAAAGTGGTGAGCATCTTATATCACTACAAAAGCAGCAGACTGGTATTTTCAAACCAACTTGACATAACATGCTAATTGCTTATACACTCATAGTTCAAAATCCATTTTAGATTTAGTTTAATGCAACAAAATAATTTAGCATATGCATTACGCATGTTTTTGTAGAGACAATGTGAATTTATAGTTTTCTTGTCCATGAATAGACCAGATAGATGGAAGATGGCACTAAATACAACATCTACAGCAGAATAGTTAGTTGTTGCTTATATTTAATGGATTGTGAATGAATATTAACCTAAAAATACTGATTTGTACAATCATTCACAGTTTGGTTTTGCATGTTTCTGAGGATTACTCTTCAACAAGGTGAGCAAAACCACAAAGAGAGCGAACTACTGTACTGTATTATAAGTTCTGTATCAATTTCTTTTCAAAAATAATGTAACAGCAAAATCTGTAGACGTGGGTACGTTTTGTCCTTTATTTTTGACATCAGAATATCCTTGTCCACAGCCCCTCAGTACCACTTTGTCAACATCAGCAAGACGTGGATTGCAGCTCGGAGCTACTGCAAAGAGAACTACAAAGACCTGGCAGCTACAGTCAACATTAAGGACAGCAAAGCTATGATAGCAGCTGTAGACAGTGGTTTTAGTGGGGCAATCTGGATAGGGTTGGAGAACAAAGGTACCATGTGGTGGCAGTAAAACTACTATTTGGTTGAGGGCAACTATATAGGACAACGTCTGGTGCTGTGTCTTGCTTTACATATGAAGTATTTTATAGCTTCCCTGATAAAATAACTCATTATAAGTGTGGCTAATAACCAATGGATTTGTAAACATTTGAGTGTAATATTCAAATGTTCCTTAAAACCTACACTTTCTTTCCTATTCATGTTCCCTGTAGAGGTGTTCAATCTACGACGAGAAATACTTGACAATTTTACAGTTTATATTTGAGATTGATATTAGATAGGACTTGTAGAAAATAATTTCATACATTTCTATTGTAATCAATACCGTTTAGAAATTTAAATTGCAGTATTTAATTGATTTCACTGTATAACCTTAGTCATACATACTGCAGCATCCCGTGGGCGGGGCCTTCCCAGCATGCACCAGAGGGCTGAGTTTGCCATAGAATTTGATGTATTACTATTGTTCATTTCATATGTTTTTGCCCAGTCTTTTGGGTCGTTTTGATAATTATTATTGCTGCTTTATTGAGTTAATAATGCAAGTTGGCTGACATAAGGGTGACCTTGAGTGAGAACGTCTATTCCTGTATACTTATCCCATGCCATTCTTTCATCAGATCGCCTATTAATAATTACATAAGGGAAATAATCTCTAGTATGAGCAAGGCCATTGTGACTTGATGAATGTCCCTGTAATATTCGTGAGAGCTGTTACTGGACTGTTCTATGTACATCGGAAGACTGGATTGTCAACAAAAACAGATGAACAAAAGCAAATAAGGCTGTTGAATTTACCAATTTGAATGTAATTCCAACGCTTAATGACAATAAAATGTGCAGGTTGTTCTGTAAAGTTGTTCACAGTTTTAATGTATTTTTTACAGATTTATTCTGTCGTCCACAGCTGCAAGTTTTTGTCCGTGAAAAAAATGTTTACCGTAATACTGAATATGTCTGTGCCGTTTTTGTAACGGTTCTCCTCTGGCGTCCACAGCTTTTGCAGTGTGGCAAAAAACTTCCTTTCCTCTGCTATGGTGGTGAGTTCTGTTGTGGCCAAATTTGGCATCCTAGCGGGTGTTCCGGCCTGGGATGTGGTTCAGGTGTGAGGGGACGGTCAGAGCGAGGGCCAGGTCACCAAAGAGATAGTATGTGGCTTTTGGAGAAACTGAAGGCTAGAAGTTTGGGTTAAGTCATAACATTAAGTCATGTCTTAGCTTCCTGTGTACGTGTCTTTAGATATGCTGATTACGAACATGTGATCCATCTTGTCCAATGGAATGATTGTTTGTCTTGTAGACCTATATACTCGTTAGAACCTTGTCAACTAATCAGAAATTACTATGTCGTTAGACTGATCTGACTGTAGTATTTTCTCTGTGTACAGACTCCGACTCAGACTCTGAAGTCATCAATAAAATTGTACTTGATATTTTCATGGTTTCTCCCTCTCATTAATTGGTTATTTTCTGTCATAGATTGAAATTATCCATTACAGTTAAACCTACAAACACAAGTTACCATAGCTCTCAAAACTGTTGCGTTTTTATTTTTGACTGTTTCTAAATGTTGATGAGTCTCAGATCTCAAAGTCAAGAAAAGGTTGGTGAAGCTGAGGATGAGCTCTGCTGCTGACCTGAGTGACCCCGCTGTCAGGGAACAGCTACTCAAACAGGCGAGGAAGGAGATCAAGAGAGAGAAAGATGGGATGGCAGAGGGGGTGAGGGTGGTGGTTAAAGACAAAAGAGATTCATGGAGAAAGGGGGGTGTGAAAAAAAAGTAATTTAGGCAAGAGAGAAAGAAAGTCACATGGTATGAATGGTAAACACAAACCACAACCTAAGATAATGAAATTCGATCTCCCTTTATTTGCATGTAGATGCAAGCAGGGCTGGTACAGCAAGGTGTGTCTGACTTCAACCTGAGCTGGAGGAGTGTGAAGGAGAAGAAAAAGGAAGACATGTGCTGACCAGGTAATCACATTTACAATGTACTCAGAAAACATATTCGTTAATAAGGTTAATAATTATATATATATACAGTATATATATATATATATATATACATATACGTACATATACACGTATATACATATATATATATGTAATTTTTTATATAGGTTTTTTTTTAACCCAAAGACGCTTAACAAGATACACAGTACACATGGCAACAGACAATGACAAGAGGGAGAACAGACCCATTTTCATTGCAGATCACTTTATCATAGGATGAGTCACTTACATACTCCAAAAAAGATCACAGGACCCTACAGTTAATTGTTATTATCAGGCTCAGCTTTTTTATCACGATGTGGGTGCTGTTTTTTTTCAGCACTTTATTACAATGTCCCTACTGATTCAAAATCCAATCCCATGGCATTTAGCTTTTTTTGATTACTTTCACTCATATTATTGCTTCTTTTTAACACTCTGCTTTTCGGTCACAGGGCCAGTGAGGGGAGGAAGCCCCATAGAAAGGACACATTGGAAATAGTTTAAGTTGCATAGATTACATATGAGTGTCCTTTGTAGTCACAATATATATTATGGTAATACTCATTAGAAAACACAGAATCAGATTGTATTTGCTGCACTGTGTCTGGATTAGCTGCAAAGTAAGAATGTCAATATGGTAACAAGGATAATTGTTCAGACAGTTATTTAAGGAAACCATTGCAGCACAAATAGGGAACTTGTGTGTTTTTGTTGACCATATTTATCCAGGTTTCATTTCTGTAATGTCGGGTATAATAAAAAAGTAACACACACTGCTAATGACCAATTTTGTAGGAGGCCAGCCTTACTAATTTCATCTCATGACAAAGGTATAAAAGGTAAGTCTTTCCTGCAGAGCGTCATTTATCAAGCTTGCAGGAACAGAGTAGAGAAAGATTATCTTCTTCTCAGGTGTTAAGTATCCCTGCAGAGTTGGCAGAAAGTGCCTGCAGGCATAGGGAATAGGGATAGGTATAGGGATATCTGCAGAGCGTCATATATTAAGCCTGTTGTTACAGAGTAGGGAAAGATTATCTTCTTTTCAGGTGGTAAGTATCCCTGCAGAGTTGCATTGAAAGCTTGCAGAAATAGGAATTAGGGATAGGTATAGGGATATCTCTCAGTTTAAATATGCAACTATTACTATAACTTATTTATTAGATTTATGAAACAATGAATGCAGACATTTGCAAAACATTTTTAATTCATACATGTACTTTATTCAACAATACAAACTTTCACATCATGGGTTCAGTTTTACAAAGACCACAATTTAAAAAAGCATTTTCTATTTGATTGTGATATTAGTTTTCAGTATATACATCAGGGCTTTCCCCCAAGATACCGTATGTAGTAGACAGCCAGTCGTAGAAAGCAGCTACACCGACTGTGTACACTGATCTTAATAACTGCAAATGTTGATGAGTTTGCCTACCTGATTCTAAACATGTAGGGGAATAAGGCTTCTTGTGCGTTTTTGCCCTCCCAGTCTGCTAATAAATAATAAAGGGATAGTTTGCTCATCTGCTAAGAAAATATATACCACCTAGGCCTATTGTTTACGCTAAATTATGTAAGTATATGGAATAATTTCGGGTAGTAGTAAATCTGAGAGAATTTTCCCCATTTTTCGGTACACCGAAAAAGCTCTGATGGGAGCCTCTGAGAGCTTATCCCCATCAAAGATGCATTCCTTAGATTCTGCACCCACCTAGCACACCTGCAAAAGGCAGACTAATATGCATTTCTTTATTCATTCAAGCTCATTCTAACTACGGGACATATCCATATAATTTAAAAGTAATATGGTGATTAATAGCCTACTAAACTTAACATTTAGGCCGGCTGTTCAGCCAATAATTTCAACACAGTTCAATGTCTGTGAATCAGCATAGAAAGTTAAAAGAATCTGGGTTTTGATAGCCTACATTACATGATGTAGAGATTTAAGCTACTTTTAATACGGAAACTTATTAAAACACTAACTAATGATGAAAGAAGTCCCGTGGATGGGCCTGTGCGCTAAATACATTTTTGATAGCACTAGCAGGTGCATAAAATAGCGTTAGTCCCACTTGAAAAGACTTGAATAATAATTTCTACACTACACTGATCATTTTTGCAGTGGATTGCTGAACTCTGTTTTCTGTTATTCCACTTAATTTTCGAAGTCGTGGTGTCTTTGTAATAAGTTCAGTGCAGTTCTGCCGGTTCTGTGCTTGGCGCTTTCAGTCCAAAATGGCGACAGCGCTACTGAAGCGCCATCTAGTGGCGGTTGTCAAAAAAGCACCAGAGTTTCGTCTCTTGTGCTTCTACACTCTTTGCTTGACTTGCGTTGAGTGCGGACCACACGCGCGCTGGACATAACAGTGCGTAGTGCGCCAGCGCAACGGATAAATTGTGAACAGGGCGTTCACATGTATTTACACTACTCATACCCTGACGTTATCAACGTGCTGTCTTCCGGGGTTCAAAAATGAGCATGAGCCATTGGCCAAAATACATTCTTTTGTTGCCAACCGCACCCCTTTTATGTGAATGCGCACTAACTCCATGGAGTTAACACCAACTTAACTAACACACATCTTAATCACCGTTGTAGTACCGTTTAACACCCATTTTGATAATCAGAATTTGTCAACTCCAAGTTTCCTTCCTTGTTAACCTCGAGTTAGATCGGAGTAGTTAACCTACATTTGTCGTATAGGCCCCGGGTGACAGTGCTGTCGTAAACCCGCCATAATATAATGGCGAAGGCAAGGGTTGTAACAATACTGCCGCACCCAAAATTTTAATCCAGACCAGTGTAACAATGTAGGCCTATTAGTGTTGGAATGTTGTTCAAATTAAATACTGTCAATAGATACTGTCAAATGGACAACGAAAAAGGAATTCTTGTAAACAGGGTTTGATATTAAGGGCATCCTAGGGAGGTTAGAAATGTTACAGTAAAAAACTGATTCTGGGATGGTCCCAGAGTGGTAGTTCAAAAATGACAGAATTCATAAACCACTATCGTATTTGTGATGGTTCTTCTTACTTTGGGATTGTACTGGAATGTTTTAAAATGAATAAATAGTATAAGCCCTGACGGCAAATGAAATACAAAAATGTACAACAATGTGTAGGAAAGTGTAACAAACAATAAAACCCATAAATAATTGATGACACGGGTTGAAGTCTTCCGTAATGTGAGTGATTCATGTCTTTCTATATGCAAAAGGTCTGTTGAGATAGATACTTTATTCATCCCCGGGAGGAAAATTACAGAAATCATAAAATATACATCATCATCATCATCATCTTCATCCGCTTTGTCCGGGGTCGGGTCGCGGAGGTGGCAGTTCCAGCAGGGCATCCCAAACTTCCCTTTCCCGGGCCACATCAACCAGCTCTGACTGGGGGATTCCAAGGCGTTCCCAGCCCAGTGTGGAGATATAATCCCTCCACCTGGTCCTAGGTCTGCCCCGCGGCCTCCGCCCAGCTGGACGTGCCTGGAACACCTCCCTAGGGAGGCGGCCAGGTGGCATCCTTACTAGATGCCCGAACCACCTCAACTCGCTCCTTTCTACGCAAAGAAGCAGCGGCTCTACTCCGAGTCCCTCACTAATGGCTGAACTTCTCACCCTATCCCTAAGGGAGATGCCAGCCACCCTCCGGAGGAAACTAATTTCCGCCGCTTGTATCCGCAATCTCGTTCTTTCGGTCATGACCCACCCGTCATGACCATAGGTGAGAGTAGGAACGAAGATAGACCGGTAGATTGAGAGCTTTGCCTTCTGGCTCAGCTCTCTCTTCGTCACAACGGTGCGATAAAGTGACTGCAATACCGCACCCGCTGCTCCAATTCTCAGGGCCATCTCTCGTTCCATTTTCCCCTCACTCGAGAACAAGACCCCGAGATACTTGAACTCCTTCACTTGGTGTAAAGACTCATTCCCTACTTGGAGTAGACAATCCATCGGTTTCCTGCTGAGAACCATGGCCTCAGATTTGGAGGTGCTGATCCTCATCCCAGCCGCTTCACACTCGACTGCGAAGCGATCCAATGAGTGCTGCAGGTCGCAGACTGATGATGCCATCAGGACCACATCATCTGCAAAAAGCAGTGATGCAATTCTCTGCCCACCAACCCGCAGCCCCCCTCCCCCGCGGCTACGCTGTGAGATCCTGTCCATGAATACCACAAACAGGATAGGTGACAAAGCGCAGCCTTGGAGGAGGCCAACCCTCACCGGAAACTAGGCCGACTTACTGCCGAAGACCCGGACACAGCTCTCGCTTTGGGAGTACAGAGATTGGATGGCCCTGAGTAGAGACCCCCTCACCCCATACTCTCGCAGCACCTCCGACAGTATCTCCCGGGGAACCCGATCATACGCCTTCTCCAAATCCACAAAACACATGTAGACCGGATTGGCATACTCCCAGGAAAAGATCCTCGCGAGGTTAAAAAGCTGGTCCGTTGTTCCACGACCAGGCCGGAAACCACATTGTTCCTCCTCAATCTGAGGTTCGACTATCGGTCGAACCCTCCTTTCCAGCACCCTGGAGTATACTTTCCCGGGGAGGCTGAGTAATGTGGTGCCTCTGTAGTTGGCACACACTCTCCGGTCCCCCTTTTTGAACAGGGGAACCACCACCCCGGTCTGCCACTCCTTAGGTACTGTCCCCGACTTCCACGCAATGTTGATGAGACGTGTCATCCATGACAGTCCCTCAACACCCAGAGCCTTCAGCATTTCTGGGCGGATCTCATCAACCCCTGGGGCTTTGCCACTGTGGAGTTGTTTGACTACCTCAGTGACCTCCGGCAGGGAGATTGATGCTGATCCCACATCATCCTCCAGCTCTGTCTCTACTATATAGGGTGGGTTTGTCGGGTTCAGGAGTTCCTCAAAGTGTTCCTTCCACCTCCCAATCACCTTGTCAGTTGAGGTCAACAACGTCCCATCCTTACTGTATACAGCTTGGATGGTTCCCTGCTTTCCCCTCCTGAGGTGTCGGATGGTCTTCCGCTTTGGTGCCAGCCGAAAGTCCTTCTCCATGGTTTCTCCGAACTCCTCCCACACCCGCTGCTTTGCCTCTGCCACGGCCGAGGCTGCAGTCCTTCGGGCCTGTCGGTACATTGCAACTGCCTCCGGAGTCTCCCGGGATAGCATGTCCCGGAAGGCCTCCTTCTTCAATCGGACGGCTCCCCTGACCACCGGTGTCCACCAGGATGTTCGAGGGTTACCACCCCTTGAGGCACCTAAGACCTTGAGACCACAGCTCTCAGACGCAGCTTTAGCAATGGAGGCTTTGAACATCGCCCACTCCGGTTCAATGCCCCCAGCCTCCACAGGGATGCCAGAGAAGCCCCGCCGGAGGTGTGAGTTGAAGGCCTCCCGGACCGGGGACTCCTCCAGACGTTCCCAGTTCATCCGCACTACACGTTTGGGCTTACTAGGTCTGTCCAGAGGCTTCCCCCGACACCTGATCCAACTCACCACCAGATGGTGATCAGTTGACAGCTCTGCCCCCCTCTTCACCCGAGTGTCGAAAACATACGGCCTCAGGTCCGATGATACAATAACAAAATCGATCATCGACCTTCTGCCTAGGGTGCTCTGGTACCAGGTACACTTATGAGCATCCTTATGTTCGAACATGGTGTTCGTTATGGCCATTCCATGACTAGCACAGAAGTCGAATAACAAGCCACCACTCAGGTTCAGATCGGAAAGTGTCTCTCCGGGAACCATAACCTTATCGTGGTGGAGAGGTTGTGTGTCCCTATGAACCTGGGGGCTGCGTTGTCTGGAACCTTGTGTTCCTGGTAGGGTATCCCATGGCAAATTGTTCTCGGGCGAGGGGCCGGACAAAGAATAGTTCAAAAACCCTCATGGATAGAACTATAATAGAGGATGATACCCGGCCCGGAGGAAGCCCGGGGTCCCCTTCTGGAACCAGGCCCAGGAAGAGGACCCGTCAGCGAGCGCCTGGTGGCCGGGCTTGCCATCTCTCCTTCTCCGTCCCGTGGGCTCACCACCCGCGGGAAAAACCAAGGGGGTCGGGTGCGCTGCCAGAAAGGTGGGAGTGAAGGCAGAGGTTTTCGAAGGATCGGACCCGGGTGGCAGAGGCTGGCTTTGGGGACGTGGAACGTCACCTCTCTGGGAGGGAAAGAGCCGGAGCTTATGCGGGAGGTGGTGCGCTACCAGCTGGATCTGGTGGGGCTTACCTCTACGCACAGCCTCGGCTCTGGAACCTCACTTCTGGATAGGGGTTGGACTTTTCTCCGGAGCTCCCCAGGGTGAGAGGCGCAAGGCTGGTGTGGGGATACTCACAAGTCCCCGGCTAAGTGCCTCCATGTTGGAGTTCACCCCAGTGGACGAGAGGGTCGCCTCCCTACGCCTGCGGGTCATGGGGGGGAAAACTCTGATTGTTGTCTGTGCCTATGCACCGAACAGCAGTTTGGAGTATTCGGCCTTTTTGGAGACCCTGGATGGAGCCTTGTATGGGGCTCCTGAGGGGGACTCTGTAGTCTTGCTGGGGGACTTCAACGCACATGCGGGCAATGATGGAGACACATGGACTATACAATAAAATGTATAGTACTGACATATACAATATTTACTAGAATTCAGTAGTTCTTTAAGCATTGTAGCCATTGTAGAATTGGCTACTGTGAATAGACTGTGTGAATGAACACATAAAGTATAAATCAACTTTCAAAAGTGTTTGAATTCTGTAAGTCGATTTAGTGCCCCACAGATACATCATTAGATTACATCATAACAAATACAATTCGAATAAGATCTCAATGTAATATTTTTATATGGAGTGCTTTATATGTATAAGAACTACTGAATTCTGGTAAGATTTGTATATGCTAGTTTTATACCATATATTAATTTTATATGTTTTGTATATAGAACATATGTATCCTGTATGATTTTTACAGATCTTTTCCAGCAGGGAAGGGACACCCCTAGAACTTTGCAATATGTATTGTTTTCTTTTGCTTAGATTATCCATGAAGCTGTGCAATGTGTCACAACCATTTATTGACTTTACTACTAGTAATATTATTTTTGAACCTTTTATGCTTGAACATAGGAAAGGCTGATGTACGACTCATTAGCTGGAATGTTAAAGGTTTAAATGGGCCTGTGAAATGAGCTATAATATTTAATCATCTTAAATATTTAAAATGTGAAATTGCTTTTCTTCAAGAAACTCACCTACTGAATAAAGATCAAGTTAGACTTAGAAAAGCTTGGGTGGGCAAAGTGTTTCCCTCAAATATCAATTCCAGGGCACGTGGAACAGCTATATTGATACAGAAAAAAATTCAATTCAATAGAAGCTCTGTTATTTCAGATCAAAAAGGACGCTTTCTTATTGTATCTAGGCTCCTTTTCCACAAACCAGTCGTTATGGTTAATGTATGTCCCAAACTGGGATGATGATAAATGTATCGGAAAAGTAATCACATTAATACCAGATTTGACTTTACAACAACTGATTTTTGGTGGTGATCTGAACTGTGCAATTAATCGACTATGAGACCGTTCTAATCCTAAATCTGCCAACCCATCAAAAATGGCAGTCACTATCACTTTTTATGGATCAAATAGGAAGTGTGGACCTGTGGCGTTCTTCAGTCCCACAAATTCAGTCCTTTTCCTTCTTTTCCCCAGTACACCACTCATATAGTAGAATTGATTACTTCTTTATAGATACAACCCTTCTTCCTTTTGTCACAAAGGCTGAAAACTTGACCATAACTGAATCGGATCACGCCCCTGTGTTACTTCATGATCTTGCATTTCCCTCTTACAATTTGGAATGCACTCCTTGGAAATTAGACAAACCTTTACTGGCTGATAAGGCTTTTTGCGAACTGGTTTCGGAAAAAAATTGATTGCTTTATAGAATTCAACAAAAGCGACAAAATTTTCCCCGTCTTTGCTTTGGGAAACACTGTAATCAGAGGTGAGATTATGTCATATTCATCCTAAAATAAATAAGGTGCAAAGACTCAGACAAGACCAACTCATTAAATCAATAAATACAGTGGGTGCTATTTTTCCTTCCCCTGAACTCTATAAAATTAAACTTGACCTCCAAACTCAATACAACTTGTTTAACTGAAAAGACAGAACGACTCATGGCGAGAAGGCTGGCCGCCTTTTAGCACACCAACTTAAATGCCGATCAGTTGATCAACAAATCCCACAAATAATGACACCTAATGGTGAATGAACTATTGACCCGGGAGAAATTAATGAAACATTTACCTTATTTTATTCAAACCTATATACGTCAGAAATGATTAATGATAGTACTGATATGGAGCAATTCTTTAACAATCTCCATGCGCCTTCTATAAACATAATGCATAGTGCCGAGACTGAACTCCCAATACAACATACAGAAATCATAAATGCAATAATGGCGATGCACAGTGGCAAGGCGCCTGGCCCGGACGGCTACCCAATAGAATTCTTTTAAACATTTTCCAACAAGTGATCTACTATTTTACTTGACTGAAGTATCGCTTATCTTGCTGCTCAAGCCAGGTAAAGACAGAACAGAATGTGGTTTATATCGACCCATCTCTCTTAAATAGTGATGTGAAAATCTTAGCCAAAGCTCTTGCCCTACGTCTAGAAACCACAATGCATGATGTGATCTCTGCCGACCAAACTGGTTTCATTTCAGGGCGGCACTCATTGACAAATATCCGCCGCCTTATAAACAGTATAGGACACCAGAGGTGGTCATCTCGCTGGACGCAGTGAAAGCTTTTGACAGGGTTGAATTGGAACATTTACTTGCATGTTTAGAATGTTTTGGGTTTGGTCCAAATTTTATTTCATGGATTAATCTTTTATACACATCACCCGAAGCCTCTGTAGTTACAAATGGTAAACAGTCTTGGTACTACCAGCTGTCAAGTGCGACCCGTTAGGGTCGCCCAATCAGTCCAATGTTATTTGCCCAAGCCATAGAGCCGCTATCGATCACTCAAATCATTGCAGTCAATAAGTCTAATTCATTAAGGAGGGGAAGATTATAGATTATCTCTATACGCTGATGTATTATTGTATGTATTGTCGTGTCTATTACAATGGATAGCAAAGGCTTTATTAAGCATCAAATAAAGCCGAGTTGGTCTATAGGATCACAACTGAATTGTACAGCATTGTCAATCATTTAAATACATTTCTCTGAGTCTACCACAAAGTTCTGGCAACTCCCCAAAATGCAAATAGACAACACCCAATTTCCATCATCACCTTTCAACTTCTTCCAGTGGTTCTTGGTATCTATAGATCTTAACATAACACCTTTCTCACGAAGGGCCCTTTTCATTTCCTACAGTAATCTCAGGCATGAAATCCATAGACCCCAGATCAACAGTCTTTAACCATGACCCTGACTTTCTATATATTTATGAGTCTGTCAATTGCCTGCATTCTGTCCCTGTTTTGCCTATGTAAAGTAAACTTTAAGTGTCCTGGAGGACAATCAAACAGAATGAGTTACCATTGTTACAAGCATTTGCTTATCTATGCTTCACGCATTGGGGCCTTCAATATACCACATCTCAAACTCAGCACTATTCGTCCTTAGTATCCCACATTCTCTGCCTCTTCTGATAACTTTACTTAGTAACTAAATGTAATATTACTTGGTATCATTCCTGAAAGACCTTTAACATTGATTACAGACAGGTACACACTTTTAGCACAATATACCATAGTATCAGACCCTATTCTAAGTATACCTCATATTAACCATGTTTTGAAGAGATTTGGTATGTTCTCTGGGTATAAATGGAACTTTAGTAAAAGTGAATGCCTTACCGTTCCAAATGTCTAGAAATGGCTTGAAATACTTGGGCATTACTAGAGATATGCAGAGCCTCTATGATGATAACTTTCTTCCACTTCTAGAAAGTTAAACTAAATCTTAAGAAATGTAAAACGATGAAATTGTCCTTGGCAGGCAAAGTTAATTGCGTTAAAATGAATGTGTTTCCTAAATTTCTTGATCTGTTTCAATGTATTCCTCTTTATCTTCCTAAATTTTTCTTTAAAGTTTTTGATAAAGCTTTCACTTCATTTACTTGGAACGATAGGAGCCCCAGATTATGTATGGAACTACTACAGAGGCCTAAACTACAGGGTGGCTTGGCCCTTCCAAACCTTTGCTACTATTATTGGGCCACCAATGTTAAAAAAATGATTTACTGGCTTCAAACTC
Source organism: Galaxias olidus (assembly GCA_026901105.3). NCBI lineage: Eukaryota > Metazoa > Chordata > Actinopteri > Galaxiiformes > Galaxiidae > Galaxias > Galaxias olidus. Next base: position 30,024 of record JAPMUY010004814.1, read on the forward strand.
CAGATAAATTCTGGTGCCACTTTGAAGCTATATCTTGCAAATCAAAATCTCTCACAGCTCTGGTCGCTTCTAGTCTTCCCCTTTCTATTTCACACTTTACTAATAATCCAATCGTCATCAATACCCTTAAAATATGGTTTCAACTCAGACAGAACTTTGGGTTGAAGCGTTTTCTTTACACAAGTCCTATATGAAACAATCAACTTTTCCCCCCAGCTAGATTAGACTGCATTTTTACTTTGGCAAATACAAGGCATTTTCAAATTCAAAGATATGTACTGTATATATATATATATATATATATATATATATATATATATATATATATATATATATATATATATATATTTATTAATTTACTTTTTCTTTTTTATTTATTTTCTATTAGTGTGGGTGTCCCTGGTTAGGGGGAAGGGATGGGTGGGTGTCTTGTGTTGTGTGTGTGTGTATATAGTGAAAAGTAAAAAAAAAATCGTGACGTCTATCTTGTTGTATGTACGTTGCTTTCTGTGTTTGTCAACATTTCCAATAAAACATTTTTTGAATAAGAAAAAAAAGAAGAAGAAGAAATTGTTTGTAGCTGGATTGTGATGGTTCTGTTTTGTATCCTGATGTTTAATATAGCACTTGCTTCGCTCTTTTCTAGATGGTCAGGGATGCACCTTATCTTTTTGTAGGCACAGTCACTTCGGATAAAAGTGTCTGCTAAATTAATGTAATGTAATGTAATGTAAAGTAATGTTATGTAATGTAATGTTATGTAATGTAAAGTCAAGAAAAGGTTGGTGAAGCTGCGGATGAGTTCTGCTGTTGACCTGAGTGACCTTGCGGTAGAAGAAATGGATTGGATGGGGAGGAGGGCACAATACAGATGTTGATAGAGAAAGGAGGGTTGGAAAGAAAGTCATTGAACTGAGAGGGAGAGAGAGAGAGAGAGAGAGAGAGAGAGAGACAGAGAGAGATAGTACCATTTAGTCCCCCCTCATTTGCGTGTAGATGCCATCAGTGCTGGTACAGCAAGGTGTGTCTGACTTCAGTCTGAGCTGGAGGAGCGTTGAGGAGGAGGAGAAAAAGTAGGACAGGTGCTCACCAGGTAATCACAAGACATACTGTGCCCAGTAAACATATCTACATTTCCAACCACTTCATCATTGGATGATTCACTTACTTGCTTTTTCATCCTAGGCCCTGATTCTAATGACAAGATGGCTGTCTTTTTCCAGCACCTTTTGATTCAGAAAACAATCATATTAGATTTAGCTTTCTTTGATTTCTTTCACTAACGTTAAGGCTTCTTCCTGTAATGGTTTGCTTTCAGGTCACAGTGCCGGTGAAGGAGGGTTCCTACCGGAAAAGATTTGGAAAATTCTATATGTTAAATCTACAAAAATCCAATATGTTGACTGTATAGTTTAGTATGGATGAAACATGCTGAAAACATATATTAATTCATATATGAATTCCTGCATGATTATGGCCCCTTGAAACAATAAAATTTCATGTGATATCTGTAAATCTAAACACAATAAACATGTGAGGTTCTTATATGTTCCACAGCATGATTTGTGTAAGAAACTAATAAAGTTATCACAAAATGTTTTAACATATATGGTTTTTATGTGTTCTTTTATGTCCCACTCAATGAATGTGTGAGAAACATATTTCTCACAAGATTTTGACCCCATTTATGTGTCAACATATACAAAATGTATATGAAAACATTATAAAATATGTATAATTCACGCTATAAACATATATGGTTTCTTATAGGTCCCACTGCATGATTTGTGTAAAAAACATTAGTTCTTGCAAATTATTCACCTCATTTATGTATGTCAACATATACAAAATGTGCATGAAAACGATATAAAATGTCATGTATTTTAAGCATATGGTTTTTATGTGCCTCAATATATGAAAAGTGTAAGGAACATATGTTTATTAAATTACCACACCATTTTTATATTGTAACATATTAGAAAAGAATGAGAAATCCCAACATTTGTACATTTAAATCATATATTTAATCCAGGAAATGCAAAAACGCGAAGCGCAGTGCGCCTGACCAAAACATGCTCTGATAAACAGACAGACGTCATTCCATGTTCAAGACAATATGACCTCTGCCAAAAAACTGAAAAGAAGTCCTTCTGAAGACCAATTTTGAGAGTTAACTGGGTTTTAATTGTCCAATAGCAACAGGGTTCCCTTAGTTTCTTTGTCTTCATGTTTCTTGTTCTCAACCCGTGTCTTGCTCCGGAGCTCATCAAGATTGGCGTTGATCGCTGCTCCCATTTATGAGGGCATAACCTGGGGCAATTTTTTCAGTGAGGCTCCTATGAATAAATAAATTATTAATTAATATTAGTCAATAACAGTGACACATTTTTTCTTAACGTTTCCTTAACATTTTTACCCATATCCTTTACATTTTTATTCATGTTAGCCCCCCACATCACAAACAAACAAACATCAACATACTATAAATGGCATCAACTTCTTTGGGGTCCAGAGCAGTCCTGCTTTGCCTTCCTTCCCGGATTTGCCTTCTCAAGTTGCTCTTAAGGAGAACATCCACCCGAAACAGCCATGAGCATTGTCCATAGGAAGACAGACACTGAACAGGCATTCAACGATGAAGCCCACGTCAGTTTGTCACAGAAAACTTGTGTTCCTGGGTAAATTTCAAGCTGTGAACACAAGAGTAATAGAGCAGGCCTATTTTATAATCCAAATATATCACACTTGACATGATTTCCGTATAGACACATTTCGAAAATATGCTGGGAGAAAAGGCACACTAGCGTTACACGTTTGACCCCAACCAATGAACACGTTTACGACCCAGAGTCAAGTTCACCATTGCAGGAGATTTCACACAACACAAGGCGAGCAAAGGCATAAAAAACACATTGGACCTCACCGATGTCTGGTGGGGCGCAGTTAAACAGCTTTGTGAAAGGAAAACAGTAAATCATTCAAGTTACGTTTTTAAATGATAGCTATGTCTGAGAAAAAAGATGTAGCCTACATAGCAACAGTATACCAACACAGATGCAGTGCTAACAGCAACATAAGATATATCTTTGACTAGAATGTGTGCACCCCTATATTTCCCATTTGGTAACGCACAAGAATGTATGCATTGCAAACAGTGTTGCCAAATCCGCTTATAAGAAGCTTGGGCTTGATTTTTTGGGAGGTCGCTTACAAATATTGATAGTGTTTTATTTTTTTGGCTTGTTTCTAAAGTGTAAATGCTTATTTGGGTTTGCTCCAAATATGTCTAACGTTAAATAAAGTTTCACTGAGCGCCATCAAAGCAGATGCTATGTTTTACCCGAGGTAGGCCTATGTTTCATAGCAATTTACGCTGCATCTCTAAACTGCTCCGAGCAGTTTTATATTCATGGTTAACTCGATGTTAAGCACTCTATGCGGTAATCGGGAAAATTGCGCTGCATAAAGCGTTGTAAAACTTCTGGAGTGGACACACATGTTTTTATCGGCAGTCGTTTAGTTCATTCAAAATTAACACTTGATTTTACAACATATAGTGTAAGTGTTAATATGTAGGCTAAAAAGCTAAAATGTATTCCTCTTTATCTTACCAAATCTTTCTTTAAAGTTATTGATAAAGCTTTCATTTCATTTATTTGGAACGATAAGAGCCCAAGATTATGTAAGGAACTACTACAGAGGCCTAAACTAAACGGTGGCTTGGCCCTTCCAAACCTTTGCTACTATTAGCAATGTTCAAAAAATGATTTACTGGCTTCAAACTCCAGATAGAGACTGTTGCCACTTTGAAGCTATACTGTATCTTGCAAATCAACATCTCTCACAGCTCTGGTTGCTTCTAGTCTTCCCCTTTCTATTTCACACTTAACTAATAGTCCAATCGTCATCCATACCCTTTAAAAAACAGTGCATCCGGAAAGTATTCACAGCGCTTCACTTTTTCCACATTTTGTTATGTTACGGCCTTATTCCAAAATTGATTAAATTCTTTTTTTTCCTCAAAATTCTACACACAATACACCATAATGACAACATAAAAAAAGTTTTTTTGAGATTTTTGCTAATTTATAAAAAATAAATAACTAAGAAATGTACTTAAGTATTCACAGAC
>JAPMUY010004816.1:32500-34320 GCA_026901105.3 Galaxias olidus
ATCCAGTCCTATAACATACCCTAATTAACTGTGTTTAGAATCCAGTCCTATAACATACCCTAATTAACTGTGTTTAGAATCCAGTCCTATAACATACCCTAATTAACTCTGTTTAGAATCCAGTCCTATAGCATAGCGTAATTAACTCTGTTTAGAATCCAGTCCTATAACATACCCTAATTAACTCTGTTTAGAATCCAGTCCTATAACATACCCTAATTAACTCTGTTTAGAATCCAGTCCCATAGCCTACCCTAATTAACTGTTTAGAATCCAGTCCCATAGCATACCCTAATTAACTCTGTTTAGAATCCAGTCCTATAGCATACCCTAATTAACTCTGTTTAGAATCCAGTCCTATAACATACCCTAATTAACTCTGTTTAGAATCCAATCCTTCATACCCTAGTTAACTCTGTTTACAAACTGGTCCTATTATTCTATTGATGTGCTGTCCTTTTGTTTATGGCTGTTGTTGCTGTCTGTCAGTTCTCCCTGTTTCTGTTTAATTGTTTCGTTTTGTTTTCTATGTAAATGTTGTGACGTGTTTTTGGTTGTCAGAAAAGCGCAATATAAATAAAAGACATTTTGATTCTATTGTGTTGTCCAGGTGTCGTTGCTAAGGTTACCTCGTTCCCCTGGGCTGCAGCCGCTAGCTGCCCTGGCCTCCACCAGCAACCCTTCCTCCTCCTCCTCCTCCTCCCCCAGCTTCGGTGCTCCCTCCCTGGGCTCCACTGTGCCCCCTGAGCCCCCAGCCAAGCCCCTGATGCTCCAGAGACAGACGCTCGCCCAGAGGAGCTCTGACCCCCAGTCAACCAGCCAGTCAGTCAGCCAGTTAAACAGTCAGTCAGCTAACCAGTTAAACAGTCTGCCAACCAGCCAGTCAAGCAACCAGCCGGCCAGCACGTTAAACAGTCAGCCAGCCAGCCAGCTGAACACTCTGTTAACCAACCAGTCAGCCAACCAGCCAGCCAGCCAGTTAACCAGCCAGTTAACCAGTCAGCCAGCCAGCCAGTTAACCAGTCAGCCAGCCAGCCAGTTAAACGGTCTGTTAAGCAAACCCCTAACCAGCCAGACAAACAGCCAGTCAGCCAGATCCTTAAGCAGCCGGCCCCTCAGTGTTGAGGCCAGCGACAGTGAGCTGAGACGCTGCAGCTCAGAGGAGTGGGAGGAGCTACAGGTGGAGTGTGGCACCGCCCCCCAGCCCCGGCCTGCAGTAACAGCAGCTACGTGGAGAGACTGAGGCTGGAGCAGGAGGTGGAGGAGGAGAGGGGAGGAGGAAAGCTCTGGACAGGAGCTCCTATCATCACGCCATCGCTGCCCTGGAGAACACCAGTGAAGAAGAGGAGGAAGAGGAGGGAGGGGCAGACAGAGGGAGAACGGAGGAGGAGGAGGAGGAGGGGAGGAGGAATAGTTTGGGGAACCCGTTGAGGGAGATGGTGTCTGCGTTTCGCCCGGCGGAGTTTGAGTCTCGTCTTCTGCCGATGGAGAACAAACCTCTGGAGATGAGCGTCCTGAAGAGAGGAAAGGAGCTGCTTCTGTCTCACCAGCACCACAGCATAGCCCTGCACCTACTGCAGGCCGACTGTCAGGTACACACACACACACACACACACACACACACACGCACACACACACACGCACACACACACACACACACACACACACACACACACACTGAACTACCCACAGCATAGCCCTGCACCTACTGCAGGCCGACTGTCAGGTGCACACACACACACACACACACACACACACACACACACTGAACTACCACAGCACAGCCCTGCACCTACTGCAGGCTGACTGTCAGGTGCACA
>JAPMUY010004817.1:0-34344 GCA_026901105.3 Galaxias olidus
CATTGTGCATGCACATTGGGCGTCTTAAGTGGGGCATGACAAAGGATTACTGTATTTATTTCACAATATCTTCCATATTGATATTGAGTCATACTGGTGAAGAATTTATTCATTTCCAAGTGCTCTTGCCTGCTTGTTGCGAACCAAACAGTGATTTTTTAAAGCCAATTTGTAGTGTAAGATCCGGTGGAGAACTTTATCAGTGGAATATATGCTGGTATCCATTAATTTAAACCCAACACCTACAAACTTATTTTAGACAAGTCTACATCGTTTAAAAATTGTTTACCATTATCTTATCACAGTAGCAAGCGCAGGGGTAGTGGTACATCGATCGTTAAGAATCTTTTTATATTTGATAGTAATTATTTGTATGGCGGCTACTCTTTACTTTTATAATATAGCATAAAGAATTAAAAAGGCCATATGCCAGTGGCAACAGTGCAAAGTAAGCCAAAAGTGACTCCTGTGCTGGCAAGAATGGTATTGCGAGAGGCCAAGAAGAATCCAAAGAACACCACCAAGGCCATCCTGACGAATCTGAGCAATTCTGGTACCCACATCTCAAGGCAAATGCTCCAGCGGACACTGCACAAGGCTTTCCTCCATGGATGCCGACCAAGGAGGACCCCATTTCTCCTAGACACAGGCACACAAAAGCTCGCCTTCGCAAACGCTCACCTGGACAAAGAAGAAAGCTTTTGGTCATCAATTCTGTGGTCGGATGAGACACAAATTTAGTTGTTTGGACACAGGGAGCGGGTTTTTGTTTGGCGAAAGAAAGGAGAAGCATTCAACCCCAAGAACACCATCCCCACAGTCAAGCATAGTGGTGGGAGTATTATGCTTTGGGGGTGTTTTTCAGCCAAGGCAACCTTGTCAGAGTAAACAGCATCATGAGAAAAGAGGACTACATTAAAATTCTGAAGAGAAACAGCAAGTAGTCTGCAGAAAAACTTGGCCTTGGGCAGCTTTGGACCTTCCAACAAGACAATGATCCGAAACATAGAGCCAAAGAGGTCAAGAAATAGTTAACAGAAAACAATATGAACGTTTTGGAATGGCCCAGCCAGAGAACCGTTTGACTGCTGTGATGGCAAATAAAGGCTTTACCATTGATTACTGAGAAAGTGTATGAGTAATTTTGGACGTGGCATGTTTTGTCAAAATGTAAAAAAAAACATATAAATAGGTAATATTTTTCGTTAATATTTCTAAAAAAATGTCTTACTGTCTTTTGTCACCTTCTTATGTCATTTCCAGCCAGAAGAAACCTATTTGTCAAATAAAAACTCACTTTAAACAAAATGTTTTGCATGGGCATGAATAATTTTGGGTTTAAATGTAGCTAGCTGTCAATCTACAAAATCAGGCTAACCTGCTGCATGAAGCAAGGTGGCACGCTAACAGCGTAACCTTGACAACCAGTCACAGCTGATTTTGTGGAATATCCAGTTCCAATGCCATATTGAGCAGCAGTCAAATATTTGTATGGAAGCCCATAAGGGACTTTATTCAAATGAAAATGCAATACAACAATAGCATTTTCACTTTCCACATTTGTATGTGTTATTTGAGACAAAATGTAAATGAAAATGCAATAATACCATTTGCATTTGCATTTTCAAATGTTTCAATGGGCATTCTGTGTCAATATTCAAATTCAAATGCAAAAGCTGTTTGATATCACATTTTCAAAGTCCTATCCCGCCACACTGCGGACAATATTCAAATGTTAATTCAAACTTGAAAATTAAAATGCAATATAAAAAATGTATCCTCATTTTTCATTTGTGCAAACATTGTTTATGTCACAATTAATATTAAAATGCAGTTGTCAAACAATTTGAAAATGAAAAGAAATCGCATTTGCCGTTGCATTTTCAAAGACTTCATCTCGAGTATTACGCTGTGTAGTGGACAATATTCAAATGCAATACACAAATCAGCGCTAGGAGTCTATTGCATTTGAATTTTCAAGTCACCACACGTTCTTTGGGACAGAATGCAATCTATCAGTCCTCTCATCAAGGCTTTGTCCAATCTAAAGTGGTAGAATCCTGCCTTCATATTATCACCCATATCCCATATTGTGCTATAAGTTTATTTATTCAGTATGATTCTGATAATTAATAGTGTAAACATGCACGTGAAAGTTGAAAATAATGCCCAATCTATTAGCCCACAGCAAGCGTTCCGCTATATGACTGTCCGGCTTCTCTTCGTTTCAGCACTGTCATTGTGAATAATTAGAGAGATTTTAATAAATGTACTTCTTTTAATAAATGCAAAAACATAGAACTTGCAGCACAAAAATATGACTAAGGACTTGCGAAATAGCAGCTCCAACAACGAGTTGGTAAAAGGGTAATGAAGCAAGTCACTAAACGAGGAAGTGACATCCTAACTAAAGACCCGCCTTGATGAGAGGACTGATGGATTGCATTTGAATGTTCATGTTCTGTCCCAAAGAGTGCGTGGTGACTTGAGAATGCAAATGCAATAGACTCCTAGCGCTGATTCGCGTACACATTAGCATTTTGGCCACTCCACAGTGTAGTAATGAAGATGAAGTGTTTGAAAATGCAATGGCAAATGCGATTTCATTTTCAAATTGTTTGACAACTGCATTTTAATTTTAATTGTGACATAAATAATGCTTGCACAAATGGAAAATGAAGATACATTTTTAATATTGTATTTTAATTTTCAAGTTTGAATCAACATTTGAATATTGTCCACAGTATGACGGGGTAGGACTTTGAAAATGTAATGTCAAACAGCTTTTGCATTTGAATTTGAATATTGACACAGAATGCCTATTGAAGCATTTGAAAACGCAAATGCAAATGGTATTATTGCATTTTCATTTACATTTTGTCTCAAATAACACATACAAATGTGGAAAGTGATAATGCTATTGTTGAATTGCATTTGCATTTTCAAGTTTACATTTTCATTTGAATGAAGTCCCTTATGGGCTTCCATAAAAGAGAGCATGGTGACTTGAAAATGCAAATGCAATAATAATAATAATAATAATAATAATACATTGAATTTATAAGGCGCCTTTCAAGGCACTCAAGGTCGCCGTACAGTAATATAAAAAACAGTTCTCATAATAAAATAAATAAATAAATAAAATAAAATAAGATCAAAATAAGTAGTATACAATTAAAAAGGCATGGAGCCTGCAATCGAGCATTAAAAAGCATCACGTGGGACAGTAAGCCAGCCTAAACAAATGGGTTTTGAGGTGGGTTTGGAAACAGGAAATTGAGTCCAGATTTTTGATGTCAGGGGGAGGGAGTTCCATAGACGTGGGGCGGAGCAGCTGAAGGCTCGCGAACCCATGGTGGACAGACGAATTCGGGGGACGATCAGGTTGATGGAGGAGGTAGATCTGAGGGACCGGGTGGGAGTGTTAATATGAATGAGGTCAGACAGGTATGGAGGGGCTAGATTGTGGATGGCCTTGAATGTATGGAGGAGGATTTTGAAATTTATTCTGTATTTGATGGGAAGCCAGTGGAGTTGGAGCAGAACGGGGGTGATGTGACAGATGGCAGGGGTTTTGGTGATGATGCGTGCGGCAGCGTTCTGGACTAATTGCAGTTTATGGAGGCATTTGTGGGGGAGACCGAAGAGGAGGGAATTGCAATAGTCCAAGCGGGAAGTGACAAGAGAGCGAACCAGGACTGCAGTGGTGTTGGGAGTGAGTGAAGGGCGGAGGCGGTTGATGTTTCGGAGGTGGAAGTAGGCGGACCGGATGGTGTTGTTGATGTGGGTGTGAAATGATAGGGTGCTGTCGAGGACAACACCCAGACTCTTAACCTGGGGGGAGGGGGAAACCGAGGAGTTACCGATGGTGAGGGAAAAACGGGGGAGTTTGCTGAGTGTGGACTTGGAGCCAATGAGGACTACCTCTGCTTTATTATCGTTTAATTTGAGGAAGTTTGAGGTGAACCAGGATTTGATTTCCTGTAGGCAGGCACAGAGGGAGGAGGGTGGGAAGGTGGAAGAGGGTTTGGAGGAAACATAGAGCTGGGTGTCGTCCGCGTAACAGTGGAAATGGATATTGTGTTTGCGGAAGATCAGACCAAGTGGAAGGAGGTAGATGATGAATAGGATGGGGCCAAGGACGGAGCCCTGGGGAACACCGGATGAACGGGGGGAGGGGTGGGATGTGAATGATTTTAATTGAATGAACTGAGTGCGGCCAGATAGATAGGAGTGGAACCAGTCTAAGGGTGTGTGTGATAGTCCAATGGAGGCTAGTCTGTCGAGGAGAATGGAGTGGGAAATGGTGTCGAAGGCCGCGCTCAGATCGAGGAGAATGAGAATGGAAAGTAGTCCAGAATCAGCTGCCATCAGGAGGTCATTAGTGATTTTTATGAGGGCTGTTTCGGTACTGTGACGGGGGCGGAAACCGGATTGGAACTGTTCATATAGATTGTTACTGGAGAGGTGAGCCTGAATTTGTAATGATACTGTCTTTTCCAGGATTTTTGAGAGAAATGGCAGGTTGGAGATGGGACGAAGGTTATTTGCAATGTTTGGGTCTAAACCAGGCTTCTTTATTAGGGGAGTAACAGCAGCGGATTTGAAAGAAAGTGGGACAGAACCAGAGGTGAGGGAGGAATGAATGATGGCTGTTATCAAGGGTAACAGGGAGGGGAGGGAGGCTATAACCAGGGAGGATGGCAGGGGGTCAAGTTGGCAGGAGGATGGCTTGGAGGTCCGAATGAGTTTGGCTAGATCAGTGGCAGAGGGGAGTTGGAAGCAGGAGAGACGAGCAAAGAGCGGGGGATGGGGGACAAAAGGAGGTGGACCAGATGTGTGAGGGGTCAGTTGTTGGTGGATGGTGGCTATTTTGGAGTTGAAACATGACATCAGGGAGTTGCAATGCTCATTGGAGTAAAAGTGTGGGGGGAAGGAATCAGGGGGGCGTAGTGAATTGTTGACCAATGAGAACAGGGCCCTGGAGTTCCCAGCACCCGCAGTGATTTTATCGGTGAAATATTGGGTTTTGGCTGAGGAGAGGGCGTCTTTGTAATGAAGGATATGGGCATGGTGCATCTGTTTGTGTATGGTGAGTCCGGTTTTCCTGAAAAGCCGCTCCAGCTGACGTCCTTTGGCTTTCAGCAGATGTAAGTGAGGGGAGAACCAGGGGGCAGAGTGGGGGAATGAGACAGTCTGAGTTTTGAGGGGGGCAAGTGTGTCCAGTAGGGTTTGGAGACTGTCGTTGTAATGACAGGCGAGCTGATCCGGGGTGAATGGGGGGTTGATGATCGGGAAGCAGTCAATGCCTTTTGTGAGATCGGCTATGTTAATATTTTTGATATTGCGGAAGGACATGATACGTGATTGTTTGGTTTTGGATAGCGTCAAATTTAAATTAAATGAAACAAGCATGTGATCAGAGATGGGGAGATCAACAGCAGAACCGTTTAGAGGAGTGACACCAGAGCAACAGACCAAGTCCAAAATATGACCTTTAGAATGTGTAGGGAAATCAATAGATTGTTGGAGACCAAAACTGTCCAGGCAAGAGATAAAGTCCTTAGTGAGGGTAAGATTGGTGTTGTCCATGTGAATATTAAAATCACCTGTCAGAATGATGTTGGATGAGAGTGAGCAGATGTGGGTGAGAAGTGTATTGAATTCGTCAATAAAGTCCTTGTTTGGTTTGGGTGGGCGGTAGATATTTACTAAAACAGTGGGAGTAGGTCCATTTAATTGTAGAGCTAAAGACTCGAACGCATGGGACACTGGCATTGTAACAGATGTAACCTTAAAAGTTTCGCGGTGAATTATTGCGAGGCCTCCTCCTCGGCCTGTAAGACGGGGTTGACAGGTGTAGACGAACCCAGGTGGAGTAGACTCGTTCAACTCGGAGAAGTCATTGGGATGTTGCCACGTCTCCGTTAAACATAAAAAGTCATACTTGCGGTCGAGGAGGAGGTCCTGCAGTAGCTGTCCCTTGCCGGTGAGGGAGCGGATGTTAAGTAATCCAAGTTTGACGTCGGAGTGTTGGTTGAAGAAGCTAACGTTAGCCGACCTGGCTAGGTTAGCTAGCGCACTGTGGTCCACCTTCCTGCGGGTGTTTCTCGGTGGGTGGCGGCGGGTGAGGGACCAGATGGTGTTTATTGCAGTGGAGTCGTCAATGTGGTAGCTTCGTCCGGCACTGCGATGAAGATACCTCCGACGGGGAAGGTGAGCGAAGTCCGGGAGATGATGGAGTACAGGCGGGCGAGTATAAAACATTTAAAAACAACCGGACAGCAGCGGCAGCTAAACGCGCCAGCGTTCACTCGTCCACTCGTGAAGGTACAGTCAATTAGGTGTGGTGCAGCTGGCACTATCCTAATAGAGGGGCGCGCGTGTACAATAGACTCCTAGTGCTGATTCGCTTATTGCATTTGAATTTTGTCCACTGCACAGCGTAGTACTGAAGATTAAGTCTTTGAAAATGCAATGGCAAATGCGATTTCTTGTTCATTTTCATATTGTTTGACAACTGCATTTTAATTTTAATTGTGACATAAATAATGCTTGCACAAATGGGAAATGAGAATACATTTTTAATATTGCATTTTAATTTTCAAGTTTGAATTGACATTAGAATGTTGTCCGCAGTATGGCGGGGTAGGACTTTGAAAATGTAATGTCAAACAGCTTTTGCATTTGAATTTGAATATTGACACAGAATGCCCATTGGAGCCTTTGAAAATGCAAATGCAAATGGGATGATTGCATTTTCACTTACATTTTGTCTCAAATAACACATACAAATTTGGAAAGTGATAATGCTATTGTTGAATTTCATTTTCATTTTCAAGTTTACATTTTCATTTGAATAAAGTCCCCTATGGGCTTCCATATATTTGTTTGGTTCAGCATGAATAAACAGCCCGTCTCGTCTGTGAGGGGGAGGGGGGACTTGCGAGTGCGAGGCAGATAAACTCAGATTTTCCGTTGTTTATCAGATAGGTTAGATTTAAGCGCAAAAGAATTAATTTAAAAAATCATGGGGGATGCATTCCTCCAAAAAGTTAACAAGAGGGATGGTCTTGTCCATTTTTCTTAACAATTCCACCCTCAATTCGAGCACTGGTGATACCGCTATTCCAACGGTAACTATGAAACGAGGTGGTGGAGAGAACCAACGAATCATGATCCACAATGTTGCAATATGACGTAGGGCAGCACTATCATGTTGGTAGTGAGATCTGCTTGCGACAGCGGCAATGTAGGAGAATTCCCGGTCGTTGCGTTGCTACACTTTCAACAGAGTGGCGGGTGTTTAATTCCAAACTGGAAGATAGTCATGAAAAGTCATGTAAATTGCACGCCACCGAGCGAACAAAGGATTTTCCTCTTTCTTTTTCTTCAAAAATCAGGCAACAAAAAAAGTTTTTCCAACATTAGGACGTAACACTAGTCATCATCGCTGTCAAACGAAAGGTATGTTTAGCCATTTTAGCTAACGTTAGGTAACTTCTCTTGTTCTAACATTTCATGAGCAGATCAGTCTATTTCCATGCCTGGTGGCTAGTGCTAACTAGTTAGCTAACAACCATTTCTAACGTTTGGTTAGATATATCAATAGATCCAGATATTTACAAAATTTGCGCAGTTTGTAATGTGCTAGTAGGGGGGACAGGTAAAAAATTTTGCAGTGTGTTTTGTTTTTTATTTTTTGATTATATTATTTCCCTTGTCCAGTAGTTTTGTTTTCTGCAGTCGGAATGTATCTACTGCTCTCTTAGCCTCAAATATCTGGAAAAAACTGCCCTAATTTAGAAACTTTTTTCACCACAGCGTCCTATACTTTGGAGCAGAGCATTTCGGTGAGGAGAACCATGGAACGTCCATAGAACGCCATTGTTCTGCGTCACTGAAATATGAATTTTCAATGACGCTACCTGCCTTGGCGCTAATTTTGAGTGCTTTCCAATGGAAGGAGAAAGCGATTTCTCCGTTCAGTAATATCATGACAAGGGCTTTTGCCCAAACGGTCTAGACACAGTCAGGACGTCTCAGTTAAACGTATCGATATAGCTAGCTAACGTGAGCTAAACCAAAGGCTAGGCAATTTTTTTTTGTTTACCTCAGACTCACAGGCTCTCCCTTGCAAACGTCGATGTTTAGTTTTCACACACAGCTTACTGACAACAGGCGATTACACTTGACACGATCCACGTCCTATGAAGGACGGGTTCAAATCTTGTTAGATATTAACGTAACGTGTCTGCAAGTTTTATAATGCGTGTTTACAGTATTGAAGTGTTAGAGACATAACGATGGTGGATCTAGCTAACCTCAGCTCAGGCTAAAAAGTCAAGGAGCCTAGTCTAGTAGTCATCGGACGTTACTACTATCCTGACACGATAGGCCATTGAGGTTTACATTTGCATAATATCTCAGCAAGCCCTCTGTTTACATTTTTGGGGGGGGCAACCGTGACCTTGAACGCTCGACTCATTGATGACAACCCCTCTAATTTCATTGACCTGTATTTGGCACAGCCGGCGCCAACCACAGCGCACGAGCTTGAGCGATAGCAGGGCTAATGTGGAACGCACTGTCGGTGAAAGCCCGACCCCGTTGAAAGTAAATCCAAATAATTAGATATCTATTGAGACCTAAAGATGTTATCATGATATCCTTATCTTGATGGAAGGGAGAGGGACGAATGTCCACACTGTGTGAACCAATGTAGGGATATAGTGGAATACATTAACAGTGATAGACCGGCCTTGTTAAAGAAAAAATAATCGATAGTGCCAAAGCTAGTCAACTACAATTGTTTCAGTAAGTAAGGCGTCCAGTATTTTCATAAAAAGCGCGAAAAATTTGTGTTAGGCCTGCGAGAGTACACTCACATCTCGCGCCGACACCACAAATTGGCTGACCACTCCATGCAAAAGGGCAAATCTCGCAAAATGTGTATCTTTGGATTTTCTTCAAAATCACACGAGGGTTGCAAAACATCCTTAGCTTCATTTTGAGACCCGCGTAATCGAGGTGCTCTAAACTTTGACCTAGTTATGCCTTTTACAGGAAAAAAAAAATTCTCGATAGAACGCTGGAAAAATGCCAT
This sequence comes from Galaxias olidus, assembly GCA_026901105.3. Lineage (NCBI taxonomy): Eukaryota > Metazoa > Chordata > Actinopteri > Galaxiiformes > Galaxiidae > Galaxias > Galaxias olidus. The sequence goes on from JAPMUY010004817.1 coordinate 9,107, forward strand.
AGGTTCCAATTACTTTTTCAGAACTCACGTCGCCAACTTCAACCTGAAATATCTCAAAATCTCTCTTTTGATTTCAATTAAAATTACATTTTATTAAACTAGAGGCTTTGGATTTTCTTTTGAAGGGACTGAAATAGAGGTGCTCACATATTCAGACATACAGGTAAAGCTAAGAAGACTTCTAAACTAATTTACAAAAACTTGCCGTTTACCAATCATTATACAAAATTAATCAGTTGAAGGCACACATGTTCACAACAAGAATACATGGTTTGTTTTACATTAAATTAGTTTAACGCCTAGATATATTAAAATAAACAAGGTGATAGCAGTCGGTGCCGTTTTGTGATTTCGAACGTAAGCTTTACTCTAGCCCTGAACAGGCTCAACCAACATTCTATTCAATTCATTTCCTATGGGTTCGCGCTAGCGTTCTACAGCACGCAGGACGAACTGTCTTTTTTGCGCTCTGACAAAAAATACTGCGTTCTATTGTCCGTCCTAGTACTAGCAGGTAAAAAATATAATAGCCAAGCTAGTGACTTTCATTTCATACTTTTTAGGAGAATGGAGATATATAATTGACTGAAATTTCGTCTACCACACCCGTCACTTGTTTGTTTAATTTAGAATTTAGTCTAAAACCGCTGCCACTGTATAATGAACGCAAAGTAGGACTTAGACTAAGACTAGGCAAGTCAAAAGCATTTTCAGTTTTTTTTAAATCAAGTCATTAAACAATGACATCTTCAGATATTTCTTGTTTAGTAAACGTTCATGAATTAAAACAAATTATAAAATTGTCAGTTTGTTAAAAATTTACAGTTTTATTGTGTAAGAAAGGATTTTAAATTTACCGGGATGTTACTTCTTGTGTAGCTAGACTCCGTATTTAATAAGCATGAATATCCTACGGCCAACTTTTTATCGTGAGTGTTCATGAATATTTTGCAATAGATACCTTAAGAAACTCATTGCATTTACATTTCTTTAATTTGGATAAACAATTATAAGGGGGCATATTATACTTTTGGGGTTTTTCCGTTTCCTTTAGTATAGCTTTTTGTGCATGTGAAAGGTCTGAAAAGTTACAAAGCCCAAAGTCCATGCCAAAGGGAGCTACCATAGATTAGGCAGGACAAACGTGTTTTCATTTTTTTTTTTTTAAATCAAGTGATAAACAGTAAATGCTCCAGATTTGTGTTACTTACTAAACGTTTATTAATAATCAGAAAATGTATGAATTTGTTTTTATCCAAAAGTGACAGTTTTAGTGTCTCAAAAGGGTTTTTAATTTTACCGAGTTGATACTCAGGTGTAGCCAAGCAGTCTTCTAAAAGCTCAAACCTCCTATGGCCAAATTTGACATTAGTTTACTTCTTTGTCGTGGGAAAAACAATGTATATGTTGCTACAGATACTTTGAAAAACTCACTGCCTTTACAGTTACACTGTTGTTTACCTAAATTAAGGCTAAAATATTACAAACATGTATGCTGAAAACCGCGAACGTGTCAAACAACTTAGCTTTTTTATGACGCGGCCCTAGGCTACAAAAATTCTACGGCTCCGAACGACAGAGATGGCCAAGGTACTGCTCGCAATTGCGATTGTACACGCATAATCAGTGCCAGATAATCACCGGGACGAAAACACATTTCAAAACATCTCAGTAAATTGAGGTCCCATTGCAAGATCATTGCTCAGTGTTATTTGTACATATCTGCTTATTTGGCCTATAAAGCGGTAATAAAAAGGCATATTCTCTCGTTGAAATACTATTGATTTTTCATGCATGCTTAAATAACATCAGTGGTCACAAATACTGCATGCATGCCACTCGCAATCTTTAAAGAAACCAAGGCTTCGGTAGACATAACAAACAGAACATGAAAGGAAAGGTCCAACTTTTCTCATGGCAATTGATAGAATTTCTTATCATGCACATTAAGTTATTTATTAGCAGAAGTATTTTAAATGAAACTTTTTTTCAAATCCGCTAGGTACATTAATAGAGCCTGAACAAATGAATTATCGTGACACTTAAGATGACCCCGCAACATGAATGTAACAACTAGCTTGGCACATATAACGTTCCCAATGCATCACTTACATTCACAACCAATCAACAGCTAAAGTTGAAATTTAATGTGTTAGGCTATAGTCCATTGTAATCGTAGCCAAACTGACTGACATACATAGAACATAAAAAATATGTCTCGCTTTATGGATTTCAATCAATGCGACTGAATTCTTAACCAAAACTAACTAGCTAGCAAGCTAGTATAGTGGAGAATGACATGTTTTACCGCTGTCCTGAAGAAGTGAAGGCATGGAAAACATTGAGGGAGTGATCTTCCTCTGCCTAGGATCGATTTTTATAATTTTTTCTGAGAATCTTTCCAAGGCCTTGGACTAGTCAGAGTTGAAAGGCCCGACCGACGGATTTAATTTAGGTTAGTAGCGACTCAAGTAAAGTATATAGCACGCATTTTAAATAACAAATTGTTGACTGATTGCTTATTCCACTCAAGGTCACGTCCGGACAGGGGTTTACTTCAAAATGAATCAAAGTCTGACCGTCAAATTATGGGAACAGGTAGGCAAAAAGACCTAGATCTACAAAAACCTTACACTTGGGTCGATTCAGTTTCAAAACACTATCGCTATGCAGCGCGATTTTCTTCACCGCTGCGTGATCGTGGTTCTGTTATGACTACACTGTAGCTGTTGGGTTTGTCTTGCCTACATAGATACATACATAGTGGCCTGGACAACCCCAACAGCTGCAGCCTGGTTTATACTTCTGCGTGATCGCGTTAGCGAATGTAAACGTTCATTTGGCGCTTACGTTCGCACAGTAGTTTGCCTAAGTACTTCAACGTAAGTTTAACGGGCGCACTAGGTGGCAGTGTCGAATTCAGTAATCCAGAATGTACAGAAAACTGTAGAAGAAGCACAGACATGGAAACTCCCGTTCATGTCCCGTGAAAGTATAAACAAAGAGACTGAAGCTTGCTCACTGCTTTTCATGTTTTCTTATATCAAATCAAGTTTATTTATCGAAAACGTTTAATACGAGCAGAGATGACCAAAGTGCTGGACAATATATTCATATACAGTTAATCAAACAATACAGAAGACAGTTGTAACATTTATGTATAATATATATTTCTATAGCCTTCTGTACAAGATAAGTGCGTAGAAAACCACTAATATGATTCGAAGGCTATTGAAAATCAGCATATCTGCTCCAGTTCACTGTCATCTACGTTTTAATTTGTTTGGATACAGCCAAAATATTACCGAATATCTACTTGCTTCCTACCCTGCTCAACCAATCAGCGATTGTTTGATGCACTGACAAGACGCTTCGCGTGACGGGCTGTTAGGATTTGGGAAGACTCCCTGTCAACACGTCGGTGGGCCTCGGTGAGCTACGCTTTCCCAAAAACCCCTGCTCTTCGAAGCTACGCAGAGCTGTTTACGTGCTGCTTTGTAGAAGTGTAAACCAGGCTTAACGGGACAACATTCACGCAGCGGTAACGAAAATCGCACTGTGTAGTGTTTTCAAACTGTTTAAATCAACACAAATATAACGTTTTTGAGTCTTTTGAGTCATTTCAGAGTAACACTTAGTTTCACAAAATAGAAGTGTTTATATCTATAGATCTCTTGCTAATTCGCTGTTAGCTTCCAAAGAACGTAGGTTTTGTTGTTATATGAAAAGATCCTCAACTTTGAGTAGTTTGATAAAAATTTGATATTTGATATCCACGATTGATGGACTGGTTTAAGAATATATTCTTAAATCACTGATAATTTCAGCTTTCCATAATTCTACTGTTAATAACATAATTTTTTCATTTCAAAACTCGCTTCTGTGAGGTGGTCAACGCTGGGCTTGGTCATAATGCTCTCTTTTTCTTTCTCAAACGGGCACAAAAAAGTCCAGCACACCTTGGCTTCAAATGAAATTTCCTCTCTGTTCCCATTATTTTTGACAGTCAAACTTTGATTCATTTTAAAGTAAACCCCTGTCCAGACATGACCTTAAGGGGACTAACCAATCAGTAAACAAAAATATATTTAAAATACGTGTCATGTACTTTACTTGAATCGCTTCTAACTTTAATCATAAAGTTCCATCGTGACCTTTCAACTGTGACTAGACCAAGGTCTCTTGAAAATGTTCAGCAAAAAAAAGTACAAGTTTTTCCAAGGAAAAGGAAGGGAAAAGGAAAGGAAAAAAAAGATCTGCCCCCTCAAAGTTTTCCGTGCCTTCAGCTTCACTTCGTCAGGACAGTGGTAGACGTCATTCTCTACTATGGCTTGCTAGCAAGTTTCTGTTTAGATTTCAGTCGCGTTGATTGAAATCCATAAAGCAAGACATATTTTCATTGTTTTATGTATGGTTCTGAAAGTCAGTTTGACTACCATAGCCCTATAACACATTCAATTTAAACTTTAGCTCTGCTGATTGTGAATGTAAGTGATGCTCATCGGCAGTGTTGGGACTAACGCAATACAAAGTACCGTACCCTTCTTGTAATTTCACTACTATTTGCGTTATTATTAAGTAACGCGTTATTATTCACATTTGAGTAACTAAATAAGTTACTGAAAATTTAAATGGGTCCGTTACTAGTTACTGTTATTTTCCTCATTTTATCGATAACAAATGTGTATTTTATTTTGCCTCCTGGTCACTCTTTACTGTTTATGCTCAAACGTGACTCTTTCCTGTTTATATTTCTGCGTGCAGTTCGAGAGCTCACCTTTCTGTATAGCCCCCCTTCTTATGCCCCCTCAATGTTATTTCATTAGCGTGAGGAAGAAGGTTACAGCGAATCACACATGCTATTTAGGGTTTGCTAATGCTATTTAAATCTGTATTGTTTCATAAGTATGTTTCTTAACGAAGTAAATACTTTTTAAGGGGTGCCTCTGGTATTCTAAATTCCTATGTTTTGATTCTGGAGGAAACTGTGGTAACTAAACTGGTAATGAACGTTTGCTAAGCATTCGACTTTAGTGGTTGTACTTGTAGTTGTTAGCTAGGTAAACTTGGCATACTGGCTAGCTAAAGTCACAGCAGCAATACCAGCTTGAACAAAACTTACTGTTTGCTCGGTTGATCTGGAGGGTGGCTCGGACACAAACAATACGGGAAGTATATTGTTACTTTAAACTTAATGTTCATTGCTGAGCATTTTGTGAAACATATCATTTTATTTCGTCCGCTTTCAATGTGGGAATATTATTTTGAGCTGGGAATGTAAGGCGTGAGTTTTGAGGCTTGTTGTTTGGCCATTTGACACTAGAATAAATAAATTGAACAAATATTTTGTGTGTGGTTTATTAGATTACTATTTGTGTTGCTGTTTTAAAATATATGTATATCTGGGCCTACTGGCAAATAGAAAGTAGACCTACCACAGTAGTGTGGGATGAAAAATAAAGCCTAAACTTGAGTTTGAGTAATTTGGGAAGCGCAAAAGTTACTAACGTTAGTAACGCATTACTTTTTTAAGGGAGTAATCGGTAAAGTAACGTAGGTCCTTTTTTAAAGCGGTAACGAGTAACTAACTAATTAAAAATTTTCAGTAACTAGCACAACACTGCACTGATTTCAAAGAAAAACTGAAAAACGCGTTTGTCCCGCCTATAAATAGATCCCTCGAAAGCCCGCTGCTGTATGTCGCCGTTATGCGTCTGCAGGTCCGCCATCTTGGAGCGGTCAAGCTCCGCGGGTGGACAAATACAATGTGTATTGAGAGAAGGCAACAAAGCAGACAAAATCGACTGTAGCTCCCCCTTATTCAGAACGGATTTTCAGGAAATTTGTTTTGTTATAAAGGTGGGAAATTGAACATGACACGGGTTACCTCTTGGAATTAAATTCAGTTACTGGGGGCGGATCTAATCAATTCTATGCCAACACATTAACCTTTTGAATAGCTACAACTTACACCGGGAAATGCAGGCTCCGATTTCTGAATAGGAAACATCAGGTGTAAAGTATTTAGAATATCAGCTTTCGTGAGTTTCTCCAAAAATGTAGATTTCTATATCTATTAGATTGTTATAAAGCCGTTATTTATTTCTTATTAGGCTAATTGTCAGGCTCAAGTTAAGAGAAGAACATCCAGTCAGTTCAGCCATACACCCCAAGACACATGTTAACTCCACTTCTGCAGGCTAGACAGTTGTAATTACACAAACAATGTCACAAATATTGTAGATCTCAAATATTTAATTTTCATCTTCAATAATTCACTTCAGACACTGACATATGCAATATAATACTATAATATAAGTACAATATAATTCAAAACTATAATATAGTATAAATAGTACAATATTATATAATAATATAATAATACCACAGTACAATAATATAATACAATACTATAATATAATATAATTATACAATACTAGTGTCAAGCGTTTGAGACCAATGTACAGAATCAGATATAGTGCAGTCATATGTAAACAAAAATAATTGGGCTCTAGAGCAACTAGGTATAACGTAAGTCAAAGTAGTTCCTGTCTAGGACAAACTCAGTTCCTCTCCATCTCACACTTGTCAGCAACATGTGAATACATCTCCCTGGCGGAGGTCACTGAGGTAGTCAAACAACTCCACAGTGGCAAAGCCCCAAGGGTTGATGAGATCCGCCCAGAAATGCTGAAGGCTCTGGGTGTTGAGGGACTGTCATGGATGACACGTCTTATCAACATTGCGTGGAAGTCGGGGACAGCACCTAAGGAGTGGCAGACCGGGGTGGTGGTTCCCGTGTTCAAAAAGGGGGACCGGAGAGTGTGTGCCAACTACAGAGGCATCACATTACTCAGTCTCCCCGGGAAAGTATACTCCAGGGTGCTGGAAAGGAGGGTTCGACCGACAGTCGAACCTCGGATTGAGGAGGAACAATGCGGTTTCCGGCCTGGTCGTGGAACAACGGACCAGCTTTTTACCCTCGCAAGGATCTTTGAGGGGGCCTGGGAGTATGCCAATCTGGTCTACACGTGTTTTGTGGATTTGGAGAAGGCGTATGATCGGGTTCCCCGGGAGAGACTGTGGGAGGTGCTGCGAGAGTATGGGGTGAGGGGGTCTCTACTCAGGGCCATCCAATCTCTGTACTCCCAAAGCGAGAGCTGTGTCCGGGTCTTCGGCAGTAAGTCGGACTCGTTTCCGGTGAGGATTGGCCTCCTCCAAGGCTGCGCTTTGTCACCTATCCTGTTTGTGGTATTCATGGACAGGATCTCATGGCGTAGCCGCGGGGAGGGGGCTGCGGGTTGGTGGGCAGAGGATTGCATCACTGCTTTTTGCAGATGATGTGGTCCTGATGGCATCATCGTTCTGCGACCTGCAGCACTCATTGGATCGGTTCGCAGCCGAGTGTGAAGCGGCTGGGATGAGGATCAGCACCTCCAAATCTGAGGCCATGGTTCTCAGCAGAAAACCGATGGATTGTCTACTCCAAGTAGGGAATGAGTCTTTACCCCAAGTGAACGAGTTCAAGTCTTGTTGTCGGGGTCTTGTTCTCGAGTGAGGGGAAAATGGAACGAGAGATGGGCCGGAGAATTGGAGCAGCGGGTGCGGTGTTGCAGTCGCTTTATCGCACCGTTGTGACGAAGAGAGAGCTGAGCCAGAAGGCAAAGCTCTCAATCTACCGGTCTATCTTCGTTCCTACTCTCACCTATGGTCATGAAGGGTGGGTCATGACCGAAAGAACGAGATCGCGGATACAAGCGGCGGAAATGAGTTTCCTCCGGAGGGTGGCTTGCATCTCCCTTAGGGATAGGGTGAGAAGTTCAGCCATTTGTGAGGGACTCGGAGTAGAGCCGCTGCTTCTTTGCGTAGAAAGGAGCCAGTTGAGGTGGTTCGGGCATCTAGTAAGGATGCCACCTGGCCGCCTCGCTAGGGAGGTGTTCCAGGCAAGTCCAGCTGGGCGGAGGCCGCGGGGCAGACCTAGGACCAGGTAGAGGGATTATATCTCCACACTGGCCTGGGAACGCCTTGGAATCCCCCAGTCAGAGCTGATTAATGTGGTCCGGGAAAGGGAAGTTTGGGATGTCCTGCTGGAACTGCTACCTCCGCGACCCGACCCCGGACAAAGCGGATGAAGATGATGTGAATACATTTAATATCATTGAAACAGCACATTTTTACAGAACTTTTTCTCAAGCTACCACTTAGAAATTGCAGAATGTGAAGTTCTGCAATGTGGTTCTGCCAAAACTTATAGTAGTAGTAGTAGTAGTAATTTATATTCGGTTATTATATATTATTAATTTATTATATATTATTTAAAATTTTCAAAAAGGAATGCACATACAAATAGATTTGTAACAAAACCATTAAATCTAAAGAAAAATACGCAATAGCGATCATACCTTATACTTGTTTGACCAATTTTTTTAATTTGTAAAGTGAACTAGCCATTTTTAATTAATTGTCACAATTAACCCACAAGTTTAAGTTGCTGACAACTAATGACACCTGACACCTGCAAAAGTGATGATTGTCCAATGACAACTAAGGATGTTCCTAACGACTGATTTCCCTGACGTTTAAACGGAAGTTTAAATTTAGACTAATCGACTAGTCTAAAATTAGAAAAACACTTAAGAGAAAAAAAAAAACACTCACCAAAAAACGCTAAACCATGAAAACATTTTCTTAAATCTATTAAATCCCTTTAATGTATAATGCCAATGAACTGCAATACATAAACAAACAATAATATTTCTTTAACATTTTCGCCACCGTTTACCCCTCGAAGATTCTTCAATTTACGGTCCTGTAGGTACAGTGCATCCGTAAAGTATTCAAACCCCTCTACTTTTCCCACAGTTTATTATGTTACAGCCTAATTCCAAAATGGATTAAATAAAACATTTTCTCAACATTCTACATACAATACCGCATAATGACAAAGTGAAAAAGGTTTTTGGGAATTTTTTGCAAATGTAATAAAAATCTGAAATATCACATGTACATAAGTATTCACACCCTTTACTCAATACTCTGTTGAAGCACCTTTGGCAGCAATTACAGCCTCAAGTCTTCTTGAGTATGATGCTACAAACTTGGCACACCTATTTTGGGGCACTTTCTCCCATTCTTCTTTGCAGATCGTCTCAAGCTCCGTCCGGTTGGATGGGGACGGTGCGCAGCCATTTTCAGATCTCTCCAAAGATGTTCAATCGGGTTCAAGTCTGGGCTCTGGCTGGGCCACTCAAGGACATTCACAGACTTGTCCTGAAGCCACTCCTTTGTTATCTTGGCTGTGTGCTTAGGGTCGTTGTCCTGTTGGAAGGTCAACCTTCGCCCCAGTCTGAGGTCCAGAGCACTCTGGAGCATGTTTTCATCAAGGATCTCTCTGTACATTGCTGCATTCATGTTTCCCTTAATCCTGACTAGTCTCCCAGTTCCAGCCGCTGAAAAACACCCCCACAGCATGATGCTGCCACCACCATGCTTCACTGTAGGGATGGTATTGGCCAGGTGATGAGCAGTGCCTGGTTTCCTCCAGACATGACGCTTGGCATTCAGGCCAAAGAGTTCAATCTTGGTTTCATCAGACCAGAGAATTTTGTTTCTCATGGTCTGAGAGTCCTTTCGGTGCCTTTTGGCAAACTCCATGCGGGCTGTCATATGCCTTTTACTGAGGAGTGGCTTCCGTCTGGCCACTCTACCAAAGGCCTGATTGGTGGAGTGCTGCAGAGATGGTTGTCCTTCTGGAAGGTTCTCCCATCTCCACAGAGGAACACTGGAGCTCTGTCAGAGTGACCATCGGGTTCTTGGTCACCTCCCTGACCAAGGCCCTTCTCCCCCGATGGCTCAGTTTGGCCAGGCAGCCAGCTCTAGGAAGAGTCCTGGTGGTTCCAAACGTCTTCCATTTGCTGATGATGGAGACCACTGTGCTCGTTGGGACCTTCAATGCTGCAGACATTCTTTTGTACCCTTCCCCAGATCTGTGCCTCGATACAATCCTGTCCCGGAGGTCTACAGACAATTCCTTGGACTTCATAACTTGGTTTGTGCTCTGACATGCACTGTCAACTGTGGGACCTTATATAAACAGGTGTGTGCCTTTCCAAATCATGTCCAATCAATTGAATTTACCACAGGTGGACTCCAATCAAGTTGTAGAAACATCTCAAGGATTATCAGTGGAAACGGGATGCACCTGAGCTCAATTCTGAGTGTCACAGCAAAGGGTGTGAATACTTATGTTCATGTGATATTAGATTTTTTTATTTTAATACATTTGCAAAAAAAATTTAAATCCTTTTTTCACTTGGTCATTATGCGGTATTGTATGTAGAATGGTGAGAATTCATTGAATCCATTTTGGAATTAGGCTGTAACATAATAAAATGTGGAAAAAGTGAAGGGTATGAATACTTTCCAGATGCACTGTATATCTACTATTCGGCACACTGTCCGAGGGTTGATCAACCACAACTTATGCAATGGCACACTGGCCAAATATTTGCGCAATAATCAGTCTCATATTCACGGCGTATTTGCCCAGAGTTCAACAACCACAGGTTATTATGACACACTGGCCACTGGCTAACCTTACCAAAAACTACAGAATTAAATACTGTAGGCCCATACGTGTCTTTTCATAAATTCATAATCTTATATCTATGAACTGATAACTCATAACCAATTCGACTATGAAATCATGTTCCATAGTACACATGTACTTACCCCTAGTGACAGCACAAACAAGCCAACCGAACATTGCGCACAAGAGTTAACCAGCTGGTACCCATTCAGGCGCAATATCAATAAAACATAAAAGTAAATGGTAAATAAAAAAAAACCACATATAACATACAACACACAGCGACCTATTCCAGCCCAGAAACATAGCCTAATTTTTACTAGGCAAGTACTTTTTGATGGAAGATTTCCAGAACAGCCCCTATGGGCTGAAAGACGATCTTACCAACCCTGCCGACAACGCCAATTATGTTTTGTATATTGTTCCTACTTAAAATAACACTTACCCCGATTCTAGCAGGAAATTCAAAGGCAATGTTTTTGGCTGGAAAATATGACTTTTTTTGACATCAAGACAGACATGACTGCCTGCAGGACAGACCATTCACTCCTTTCCCATATCTCCTTTGTTCTCACCCACACACTCACTCACTCTCCATAAAACACACCTCCTCTGGTCTGTGGTCTTTCCTTTTATCCCCAGCGAAAAACACATGCAGTCACAAGGTTTCCCCGTGCTACTCGTGATAAAGATTCCATATATCGATTTCATATATTGACGTCAGCCATACAGCCTAGTCACATATGGTATCAAAAGTTGCCCGTGCAGTTCCAACTCTGAAACCATATGTGTTTATGCTGTAAAGGTTGGAACAGCAAACACGAGGCCCCCCCGTGACTTCGATTGTTTATTCTGAATATTTTACACGTGCCGCCGGCCTGTGCCAGAGGCCGGGGGCGTGCCGCCGGCGTCAGCCAGAGGCCGGTGGCGTGTTGCTGGCATGAGCAAATGGCCAGTGGCATGCAACCATCGCCATTAAAAGTCAGATTTTGTGTTTTTTGTGATTATTATTTTTTTTTATAGATATTAACAATGATTGCCTGCGCAAAATCATCACTGCTGCATACTAGTTATATTCACTTTTGGATTTCTTATCTAACAGGCCCACAGAAGACCGTGCATTTGAGTGATAGGGCATATTTGTTGTTTTTGTTGTTGTGAATTGATATATACGTTACATTCAGATATAAATAACCATATTTGGCCCATCAGACTTATAGTCGCCTATAATCATATACAGCATTGATGAAAAATAAATACATTTGTGGACCAAAATGTGATTATTAAAAGAATTTTGCCCATTGGGACTACCACTTTCACCACTTTCTTCAATTTCTTCAGAATGTGTCTATCAAGTTCATCCTGCTGATTTAAAAAAAGAAAAGTTGGAATGAGAGAAAATGGTTTTCACTTTCATAACCTCGTTTTAGTAAAGTTAGTAACGTTATGTTAACTTAACAAAATTAACAGTGCATTGGGGAGCAATAAAGCTTGGCACAAAATTTTTTAACTTTAACATCACTAGAAATTTTTAAATACATTGATATCGACCCTTAGCTAATAATTACCCAACGTTACGCGATCGCTGAAAAACTAATTTTAACTAAATAATATCAAATAACATACAATTTCCATATGCGCAGTAGCTTAGACCTATGCATCAGGGGCATCATAGTCTCACGATGCCAGATCTATCTCCACACTTCGTTGCGTCCGGAGTGACTGGCTTGTGCGACAGTATTGAGGCTGGTTTGTCTGGCAATTGCTCAAAGCCAGTGGCTTGCCACCAGTAGGCTGGTTTCTCTAGCAAGAGCCAAAAGCCAATGGCTGGTTTGTCTGCTGAGAGTCTAAAGCCAGAGCCAAAAGCCAGTAAAACCAGTGGCTTGCCACCACCAAGGGGCAGTATTGTGGCTGGTTTGTCTGGTTCGAGCCAAAAGCCAGTGGCTTTGCTACTGACTTGAGCCAGGCCTTTCTGCATAAATGAGTGACGTCATGCACACACAAATGAAGTGGTGATTTTGAAGAAACATTTGTAATAGTGAAGCGTTTTAGAATTCATTGCATTCCGTAAATGAAAGAAATGATGAGTCGGATTAAAATATTGATGTTGACGCATTTTCAGTCGACTTGCTGGATATATAGGCTATCTAACGGAATCGCTACAAAATGAGATGGGTTTATGATGACTACACTTTGCAAGCCATTGCAGCACTGTGAGTAGCCTAAACCTTTTTAATCTCAAGTGGTGTATTATGAATGGATCGTTTTCACGCAGTCGATGTTTGGGACTGTGTTTATGTTTGTGCTTGTTATGATTGATATATAGCTGTGTTTTGACGGAGATTGTTAATTACACCGTTGTACTGAATGAGAGTGCGGTGTAACTTTGGCGGATTGTTATTGTAAAAGGCAAATTACGCGTTGAATAAAATAAATGCGCTGGTCACTCGGGCAACATTTCACCAGCTTTCGCATTGAGTAACAATTAAAAAAGACCTGGATGCATTTGAAGAGCTATTTAATTAGTTAAATATGCTGAGCTACATGAGAATGTTCAATCAGTGCTGTTGAATGACAATGAAAAGCAGGCTTATAAATTGGACTGGTATTAGCCCGAAAATGAAGCGTTTAAACGATTATTATCAATATGCCACTATAGGCATAACGCTTTATCAAAGCCTTTTTACAGTTTGCAAATTCTGGCGGCCCAGTCTGGGTACGTTAAGGGAAACACTGAATGTAAAATAACAATAAATGGATAGAAACGATGGATAGGCAACACAAAACACAAAAAACTATTTGAGAATGTTTTCAACTTTTGTAGGATCTGTCAAGACGTCTGAGCAGTGTCCGAAATTTTACTTTTTGACTCACCGGCCAAGGGGACTGGTAGATGAAAAAATCCACCAGCCTATCAAATTTTTTACCGGCCAAAATAATAAATAACATTTTTGTGTCACATATACATTAGGGTCAGTAGGCCTACATTGCATTGAGTTAAGCTATTATGTTGCACACAAACTTAAACAAGAGCCTGAGGAAAGAGCAAAAAACAAATAAATCCTATTATTATACAATTGTCAACAGTTAATAAATTCCAGATATAATAGCCTACTTTTACTGTAGCCAGCATCTTACAACTCCTACTGTCACTGCTGTTTGGTCATTAATGATGAGTCTTAGATATGAAATGGCGTTTATACATTTATTTCACATGAACCAGTAAGCTACAGTTCAAAGATAAACTGTCACGACGTATCTTGAATTCAGCTTGTCGTTTTCAGTGAGCTTGGCATTAGGCCATGATGTTCGTCCCGACCTTTCTCAGAAAGATTGCAGGTGTGATGACAACTCCCTTGAGGTAACCCAATCAGCCGGACCCGATCATGACTACGCTGTTGCCCCTACTCCAGGTATATTGATGAGCGAGTGAATCGTGATGCCTATTTTGCTTCTGTCTGGCTCTTAATATTTTTTGTTGTTTGTAGTTACATTAAATTATAGTGATTACAAGCTGTAAGAAAAGAAAAATATTTTATTTTAGATAGACAACCTATAGGTATAAGATAACAGGGAGCGCAGGGATATGTGCGTCGTAAACGTTAGCAGCAGGGGGCGTTGTTTTCCCAGAAACATGATTCCACCACTCTGTTGACATACCAAGATGTATTGATTCAATATACTACCGGTAATAAAATGTATTTGTTTCTGAGTCAGATGTTTTCAGTTTTCCTCTCTTTTTGTTACCCCAGAATCTCATACAGGAGCACTGGATGCTGCATGTGAACGTATAGAGCAATTGGAAATGGAAGTTCAGAAACTGGAAACAGAGCTGAGACGACTGAAAGTGGGCCGTTTTCATTTCCATAGGCTTTGTATCTCTGATGAGGATATCCGCTTCTACACCAGATTTCCTTCAGAAGAGTTTTTTCATGCCTTCTGGGAGGCTGTACAACCGTCAGCATCCCTTCTGGTGTACTGGTCAAAGGCACAGAAAAGAGGAATACACTTTGCTCCCACCTCTCCCAGTCCAGTGCGCAGGTTGCAGCTAGTTGATAAGCTTTTCCTCTACTGTTGCCGTGTTGCTGCAGGCCTGAAAGAGAAGGTACTGGCTGACATCTTTCAGGTCAGTGTGTCCACTGTCTGCCGTATAGTAATTACTTGGGCTAACTACCTCTACCTGGTCCTCGGCTCCTTGCCTATCTGGATGAGCAGACAGCAAGTGAAGTTCACCATGCCACTCAAATTCAGGCAGTACAGTCCAGATGTGAGGGTAATCATTGACTGTACAGAGGTGCGGTGCCAGAGCCCATTATCCCTCTCTCCAATCAGTGTTCTCAAACTACAAAAACACTACAACCTTCAAGGGGTTGATTGGAATTTCCCCATGTGGTGCTGTGACTTTTGTGTCCAGTCTCTACACTGGCTCAATCTCAGACCAAGAGCTTACTGAACAGTGTGGAATACTTGACCTACTGGAGCCGGGAGATGCCTGCATGGCAGACAAAGGGTGCTGCTGGCTCACCGTGGGGCAAAGCTGATCATACGCCCATTTAAAACCACAGCGCAGTTCAGCAAAGAAGATGCTCTGAAAACACAAGCCATAGCTCGGCTTCGAATTCTGGTTGAAAGAGCAATTCGTAGAGTGAAAGAGTATCATATCTGGGACAACACTCTTCCTCTAACATTGTCCGGGACAGTCAACCAGCGGTGGACCAACTGCTGCTTGATGACCAACTTTCAGGGACCACTTGATTTGAAAGGCCACATACCTATTACAATTTTTTATTGTTAAATTGTGAGCTTAATGCCCAGCAGTGCATTTACCCATTTGTTAGGATTGTTTTATATATGTTATGCAGTAGTATATACAATAATACAATAACTACAAGTGTGTGTGTGTGTGTGTGTGTGTGTGTGTGTGTGTGTATATCTTGCCAAGAACAGTTGCTTGTGAGCTACAATATTTAATATTTGGTTTTAAATTGTTTAACAAGAAAAGTTCCAATGACAATGAATTTATTAAAACACTTAAAAGCCCCAAAACAAGTTTTTTTTTTTTTTTTTTTTATGTATTTCATTTATAGATACTTACACATTTACATTACAGCTCCTAAATAACAGGTAATACACAGAAAAGTATGATACAAAAGATTACTGGGATTTACGGTTACAATTTAGCTGTCTGTAGATACACATTCATGTATGTTAGGTCCACCTTTTCTTTCATCTCTGTTATCATTTTGTCATCCCTCCAAATTCTTTCAACTGTTATATCCTCCTCTGTGTCAGTAATGAAGTCGCACCAGCTCAACCCAGTTACTGCCAGCTGACCTTGAACCTGCCAGTAGAATTGATTGATTATTTTCAGTTTTGCCTGAACATAAACACATTTGACATGCCTTGCCTCAGAAAAGTTACAGATGTCAGGACATTTAACTTTTGCAAGCCCAAAACTAGGAGCTGCATTAGGGTCATAAACCTTTGCATCTGGGCTGGCACCAAGGTGAGGAGCACCAGGATGTATGACAAAGCCACATGGTGAGACATTTACATTGAAAAGTTTGGAGTATTGCTCCAGCACCCGAGGTTCACGCTCAAGACCCCTTTTCATTGCGCTACTATGCCGTACTCCCCTTAAGAATTCGCGTTGCCAGGGCCTGACCAGAAGACTCCCCTCGCACATGGCAAACCTCATAGAACCTACCGGCTGTAACTCTAGGCTGGCGCATCTCTTTCCATAATGGACACTCAGACTGCTCTTGTGTGCCCTCCTATCACAGCTGCAATCTCTTGCGTGACAGTTAAGACTCTCTAAATGGTAGAACTTATGGCAGTTTGGTACAAACTCTAAGGCTGTGGGAAATTTGGCACCATCCACAGGGAGTTTGGGGAATGCTGGGGCATCTGGGTGTTTAACATGACATGTGGCCACAACAGGAGGACACTGATATGACAGTGGTGAACCTCGCGGCACAGGTCCAAACCTAGAGTCAACCAGTGATAGCTCAGACAAGCCACCCAGCACCGAGGATATTAGCGGCTGGGGTCTAAAGCTTTTTAGTTTTCCCTCAAGGGAGAGAACTAATGGGTCAGGGAGGGAGCCTGAAACAAATTAAGCATAAACATTATAAATGTAAAAAATACAGGTATTAAATTAATCGACCTTACACACTTCAGAGGCCAACATTATGACAGGACAACAATAACCAACGATGAAAATCCCAAATGTCTGCTGTGTAGTATCGTCCTGTCTACCGAGAGCATGAAACCCAACAATCTCAAAAGACATTTTGAGAGAACACATAAAGAATATATTGGAAAACCTAAATCTTTCATAGAAATAAGTATGCCGAGCTGAATAAGCAGCAAGTGCACTTCAGAAAGGCAATGACTGTCAGTGAACGAGCCTTGAAAGCATATTTTCAGGTGAGCTATCTTGTTGCAAAGGCTATAAAGCCACATAGCATTGTTGAGACGTTAATATTGCCTGCTGCCGTTGAAATGGTAAAAACAATGTGTGGGGAGAGAGAAGCACAAAAAGTCAATACAATTCTCTGATAACACAGTGAAAAGAAGGATAGATGTGATCGCTAATGACCGAGAGAGCATGCTAACACAACAGCTTCGAAATTCCCCAGCCTATGCTCTGCAAATGGATGTTAGCACTGAAGGGAGAAATGCCCATGTTTTTACATTTGTTCGTTATATGATGGAAAATGCAATTCACAAGGATATTTTGTACTGTGTCCCTCTTCCTGAACATGAGACTGCCCAGGCAATGTACGATGTACTCCACAGCTATATGGAGAAAAACAACATTCCATGTGAGGGCATGGTCAAATTTTGCACAGACGGGGCTCCGTCTATGGTGGGACGGCGAGCAGGCCTACGGACGTTAATCGTGGAACTTGCTCCCTCTGTAGTGTGGAATCATTTCATGATTCATCGTGAGCAACTGGCGTCCAAGGAACTGAGTGTGCCTATCGCGAACATACTGGAGCTGGTCGATGCTCCTGGTCGGAGCTGAACCATTGTCAATTACATCAAGCCGCGTCCATTGCGTGCATGTCTATTTGCAAAATTATGCGGTCAAATGTGTTCTCAATACGACAATTTGCTCGTTCACACTGAAGCACGGTGGTTGTCGAGAGGTAGGGTGCAGGAGTGGTTTTTCAAGTTGAGAAATGAACTGTTGACGTTTTCCATGGATGTGAAAACTTTTTTGTCAACTTTCTGTGACCAGCAAAAAATGTGCCTCCTTGCATATGTAACGGACATCTTTGGAAAACTTAATGAACTTAACACAAGCATGCAGGGAAAAAACAACCATATCATGCAGATGAGTGACTGGATTGATGGATTCAGTGGGAAACTCGCGTTCTGGGTAGAAAGCCTTTCAAAGAAAAACTTCACCCCTTTCCCCCTGCTGAGCACGTTTCTAACTGACAAAAGCATCGATGACCAGTGCTCCACAGAGATGATAATAATCATAATCTTTTTTTCATTTACATTATTTATTGCTTAACTTGAGTCATTGTTTGTTCAGCATTTGCAGGCCTAATAATTCAAAAAAGTATACGTAATTGTCATGGAAATAACCCATAATTGTAGCCTACTTTGGCCTACCTCTTTTTGCATGTACATTATTCATTGTTTAACTTGAGTCATTGTTTGTTCAGCAATCTCACCTGCACATATCCTGCACTGGGAAAATAAATCCTCACTTTGTGCACTAATCTGTGGCTCTGCCTCCGACTGCCGTCCACAACAATATACATGAAATAGCCAAAATGTCGTCTAAAAGGAATGTTTACTTGCAAAATAGTGTTACCAACTATTTAAAAAACAAAACAAAAAAAAACCATCTGTTTTGAATGTCTGGGGTCCCCGGAGTTTTGTGATGTTAAAGTGGGGTCACAAGTCAAAAAAGGTTGGGAACCCCTGCTGTAACCTTTATCTCTATGTGCAATCTGAGCAAAGGAATAACATTTGCCAATATGAAACAAAAAGGAAAAGTTTTTAAAAAAGAATATTGCGATACTCAAGTGAATCGATATTTTCTTACCCTTAATAGTCACAGATATTGCCAATTTATACTTGTAATTTTTATCATTGTTGTGTATCTGTCGGCTCAGTGGTTAGCACTGTTGCCTCACAGCAAGAAGGTCCTGGGTTCAAACCCCACCTCAGCCAAGGGCCTTTCTGGGTGGAGTTTGCATGTTCTCCCCGTGTTTGTGTGGGTTACCTCTGGGTACTCCGGTTTCCTCCCACCATCATAAACATGCTGCATCCTCCTACCCTGCCCAGTCACTGCCAATTCAACTGGAGTCGGTCTGTGTGTCCTATGTGTATGAGCAAGTCTGTCGTAATATGTTGGGTGAGCAAGTCTGGCACAAATTGGCTGCCGTGGTATCACTCAGACTGAGTGTTGTTTGATAGCTGTCGGTCCATTCATAGTCCGTTCTGTGTTATTAATTGCCGCCCAATTTGTGTCAAGAACATATATTAATCTTTAATATCATGCTCCGTGTCAACGCAGGTGCAAGGAGATGGAGATGGGTCTAGTGGTGCAGGAGGATATTGTTTTTCGCGGTGTGGAGTTCTCTGTTAAGATAGATTTGGAAGAAAGTCTACTCACAGTGGAGATCTCTGATACCATGACAGCCGATCAGTGGAGGGGGCAGTTTGACCCGGCATGTAAGTATAAAAACATTGTGCAAGCATCCTTCTTGTTGATTCTGGGCTATAGAGATCTCGTTTAAATGCAGACAAATTACTTTTTTATGAACGTAAGATAGAACCTGTATTTGTGTCCTCACAAGGATGAACACTGGCTTGCTCTTAAGGCGAGGAAAGAATATCACTGCCATTTATTTAAGCAATTTTGCAGAAAACCTCGTCTCATATCCTTCCTGCAATTTAGATTTTCAAGCAACAGTACTCTATCAAACTTGAGCTTACCTTACTATGACATTTGTAAAAAATAACCTATATTTTCCAGAATTAACAGAGGGTGTTTTTGCCGTCGCTAGGGGCAGTTCTGAGGGAAATACCGAGACACTTTAATATTTGAGCTATGTCACATAATTCCATAAATAAGTTGCAAATGTTTTTTCAAGTCATTCTACGGTCTAATACTTTGTTCTTAAGAATCGTTTAATTTTAAATCATGAACAGGGCCCAATCGGGCAAGTGATAAAAATAAAATAAAATTTAATAAAATTCAAAACGTTGTGGACGTAGTATCATAAAGAACGTTGTCGTTCTCTGGTACACAGCCTGCTCCCTCCCCTTGCTTCTGAAAATATTGGAACGTGCCGATTCTCAATATTCCAGAATTGACAAGATGTTGATGCGTAGCTGTCAATGTAATCTTGTCACACGCGCAAAAATGGAGACAGGTAAAGATGAAATTTATTAGCTAAAGCGCAAGCGATCATTTATGTGATCTTGGAAACATGAGTTTAGTTGGGTGACGTTAGTTGGAGTTTTGCCTACATCCTGTATGTCGCGTAGTTTACCAGACGTTTGAGGGCAAGGGGGATAAAACAGTGCCGTTCCCAAAAAACTTTACTGGAGTGCCATAAAGACCCGACACAGCATCTCGCATTTGTATCAGTGCTGTTGACGTTGTCATCTACAACCAGAGCCGCAAAAGTTGAAGGAACGTTAGCTAGATAGCTATGTTGCCTCAATGCAGATATGGGATTGTCAAATAAGAATCAATGTTACAAACCGAAGTTAGCGATCTACGTTACCATGTTCAGTAGTTTTGGAAGCAAGGGGAACAAGAGATCGCCATGTGTGCGTGCCTGTACTTTGCCTATTGATAAGAGTGGAAAATAATGTAGCCTACTGTATGAGGTAGCCTATTCTCTGTAGTATTTGTTGTCATTTCTAAATTTGTTGTCAACAGACATGCTAAGGTAACGTGTGTTACAGAAATGGGAAGAAAAATAGGACTATTATTATTCTGTTAATTTTGTAACATTAGTAGGCTAGTACAAGTATTACATCAAATTTGGCTGTCCAGTGTCCCCTATTCAAAAGCCTAAGCCTAAGTGATTAAAGTAGCAAAAGACAATCTAGCTTTGCATTTTGTTTCCATTATTCAATCAATAATATTGATATCTTTCTATTCCCACAATGAATTGGAAGTCATGAAGTCATGTTTAAGTCATGAAGAAAAATCGGTTTTATTTGCAGTAGTATCATGATATTACTTGGTATCACGATACTTTTGCTGGCGGTGGGCTTAGGCCTTGTCAACTTCAGTACCATTCTATAAATGTGGTAACCTATGATTGATAAACGAAGGTGGCTGAATTCATTTTGATTAAATGTGGTCAGTGGTAGAAAGGGAATTCTATTAAGATTCATTCGTAGATTTGTATTTGTATGGTTTTAATGATTAAAGGTCATGAAAATGAACTTTAATCCTAGTTTTATTCATTAGCGGTTATCAATAAACATTTTATTTGAAGGCGCCTTTCAAGACACGCAAGGTCACCTTACAGTATGTAAGTGAAAATGAAAAATGAAATATAAGTAATTCAGCAGCATAGTAACAACACAAAAGGAGTGAAAGGGATGAAACCACAATGGAACATTACTGAAAACACTGGTAAACAAGGGGAGACGTCCGGGGCACACGATACGAGGGAGCAATTACAGTGAGTAGGCCAGTTTGATATAGGGTTTAGATGTGACTTGAAGGATGATAAAGTGTTGATAAGTGGGGGGAGGGAATTCCAGAGCCTAGGTGCAGAGCAGCTGAAAGCCCTGGCACCCATGGGGCTGGGGCGTGAGGGTCCAGAAGGCCAGATGATGAGAACGAGAGGGGGTATAGTTCTGAAGGAGGTCAGATATACATGTAGGGGTCAGATTATGGAGGGCTTTCATGGTGAACTGGAGAGTTTTGAAGTTAATGTGGTGTTGTACAGGCAGTGTAGTTGGATGAGAGTTGGGGTGAAGTGGTCGATGGACTTGGTGTGGGTGAGGATACGAGCAGCCGAATTCTGAATTATTTGTAGTCTGTTTGGTGGGGAGGCCTGAAAGAACAGCATTGCAGTAATCAAATTAAGCAAATTAAACTTAAAAGCACCTTTGATATTATTAGACTAATGAGCAGACTGTGTCAGTCAATGGCAATGCATTGAGGAAAGTAGCCTATATACCAGTAATGTAAAAAGAAATTTGCTTGTTAGATTTTCATCACAAGCAACCATATTTTTAAAACAGGCCCAAAAAATCGCAAGCCACAACTCCTGATTTTTCACACCAAAATGACTAAACATTGTTTAATAAAAAAACGAATACAATTTCTGTCCCTATTATCTTCTCAAAATATATTTTTTTATGTTTGTTTTGCCTAAATTCGCTTTCAACGCATTATTATCGATTGCATTTTCCATTTTTATGAATAGCCTAGTAGGCTGCAGTCCGTTTGCACTCATTTGCTTTAGCTGTGTGTGTGTGCTCTCTGTGGTGCTGGATGCAGTTAAGCATTAATGGGCATAGGCGTAGATTTAGGGCGGGAGGGTAGGGGCCGAGGGACCACTGAATTGTTCCTACCAATAATCTAGCAGACTAGCACAAGGCTTTCGTTAAGTCATTTTATCCATTCCACTGACCCTTCAAAAGGGTTAACAGTAAACTTTGTTGACGTTAATTTGTTTGATTTAGCGGAGAGTCGCTCATCCAAATGTTGCTCATATAAATCGTGCATGTCTGATGTTGCACACCCGTGGCAATAAGAAAGTAGACAAGGAGGACAACCGGGACAAGAAAGCGATTTGTGAGCTTGTGGTAGTCAGCGTGGCACATTGTTTACATAAACAAATCTTCTAATCACATTGTGAAAGTACAAAGCAGTATATTAGTATAGTATATTACTAGTAGAAGTGTACATCTTCACTGGTCTCACAATTCGATTCAATTACGATTCACTTCTCAATGATTCTCAATGCATCTCATGTGCGACCTCAATTTTCTATATTGCTGCATGTTGCTACTTTTTCATCAAATGATACTGGCAGCCAGTCAGAACAGCTTTTCCCCTACAATGCATTCAACCACTGCTGTTACGAAATTATTGTCAGAAGCAAAATGTTTTTATGTTTTGATTTAGCGAACGCTAGCCATCACAATTTGGCTGTGGTGTTAACGTTTTTCCCATGGAGTCTAACGTTAGCTGGCTTACTTATATAGCTTTATTCCAAATTCCACTTGTATCCACTAACGTTAGAGTTCTGGGACTACTCGTAACTACAAACTTTTTCATTTTGCAGGCAATTCCATCATAATTTGCGCTCCTCAGCCAACGTTCCATCGTTCAAAATTGGCATGATGTAATTAAACAATTTGTTTTTGGACTCGAAATGGAACACGAGACAACCGTGTAGACATATAGCAAAAACGTAGACTAGCTATGTTACTTACGAATGTAGTTAAGAACACTTGTTACAGTAGCCAAATAGTCATTTGAGAAGGGGGTGAATGCCGAGCTCACTAATAAAGAACAGCAGCTGTAACAGAAGTAACGGTAGCCTGATGTTCTCAAAACAATGGCATAACAACTTTATTGTCCAGCAGAGGACGGAAATCTAAATCAACATAAGTAGGCTATACTTTTTAGTAGGTTGATATTTTAATAACAATAAAATCTATTAATTATATTAAAATTATATTTTTTTTATTAGATTTTCAAACTCTCGATTATGTTGTGTTCCTGCATCGATGCAGAGTCGTCCGCATCGTGATGCATGTAAGAATCGCAAAATTTCCACATCTCTAATTACTAGTAGCCTATCGTTCAAAATAGTTTGTATGTTTGCCGGCAATAAATTAAAACTAGAAATCCATTTCCACAAGAAAATACGGATGTGATTGGGTTTTCACCATCAGCGACCAGGCAGTGCGAATGGCCAGCCCCTTAAAATAACTGCTGCAGCACTACTACGTCCTCGTGTATTGGTGGACAGCACTGAACTGAACACAAATTTTAACGCCCACTTGGGGCCAGTTGCAACATCTGACTTCTTCCATTCATATAAATATTGTGAACTACACACAGGTCAAAAATTTAGAAATGTTTTGTTTTTTATTTCTTGATTATATTATTTCCCTTGTCCAATAGTTTTTTTTTCTGCAGTCGTAATGTATCTACTGCTCTCATAGCCTGAGAGATCTGGAAAAAACATCCCTAATTTAGAGACTTTTTTCACCACAGCGTCCTATACTTTAGAGCAGAGCTTTTCGGTCAGGAGAACCATGGAATGTCCATAGAACGCAATTGTTCTGCGTCACTATAACATGAATTTTCAATGACGCTACCTGCCTTGGCGCTAGACACAGTCAGGACGTCTCAGTTAAACGTATCGATATAGCTAGCTAACGTGAGCTAAACCAAAGGCTAGGCTATTTTTTTGGTTTACCTCAGACTCGCAGGCTCTCCCCTGCAAACGTCGATGTTTTGTTTTCACACACAGCTGACTGACAACAGGTGATTATACTTGACACGTAATGAGGGACGGGTTCAGTCTTGTTAGATATTAACATAACGTATCTGCAAGTTTTATAATGCGAGTTTACCGTATTGAAGTGTTAGCGACATAAAGATGGTGGCTCTAGCTAACTCTAGCTCTAGCTCAGGCTAAAAAGTCAAGGAGCGTAGTCTAGTAGTCATCGTTACTACTATCCTGATACGATAGGGCAGTGAGATTTACATTTGCATAATATCCCAGCAAGCCCTCTGTTTAATTTTTTTGGGGGGGGCAACCGTGACTTTGAACGCTTGACTCATTAATGACTACCCTTCCAATTACTTTGACCTGTATCTGGCAGAGCCGGCGCCAACCACAGCGCACGAGCTTGAGCTATGGCAGGGCTAATGTGGAACGCACCGTCGGTGAAAGCCTGACCCTGTTGAAAGTAAATTCAAATGGCCGTTATTAGTAATCTTTTGAGGCCTGAGCCAACATGATATACTATTCTTGATGGAAGGGAGAGGGACGAATGACAACACTGTTTGAACCATTGTAGGGATACAGTGGAATAGATTGTCGGTGATAGACTGGCCTTGTTAAAGAAAAATTAATCGATAGTGCCTAGTCTAGTCAACTATAATTGCTTCAAGAAGTAATGCTTCCAGAATTTTCATAAAAAGTGCGAAAAATCTGTTAGACCTGAGTACACTCACATCTCGCGCCGACACCACAAATTAGCTGACCACTCCATGCAAAATGGCAAATCTCGCAAAATGTGTATTTTTGGATTTTCTTCAAAATCACATGAGTGAGGTGCTCTGAACTTTGACCTAGTTATGCCTTTTACAAGTAAAAAAAATTAAAACTCGATAGAACGCTGGAAAAATGCCACAGGTTCCTATGGCTTGTTCGGAACTTGCGTCGCCAACTTCAACCTGAAATAGTTCAAAATGTGAATCTTTTGATTGAAATAAAAATGACATTTTATTAACCCTCTGAGACCTAGAGATTTTTATTGCCGTTTTTGATATCTTTATATTTTAACTAACATTGCAGTCATTTCTGGTAGGACACTGAAGTAACACATATCCCCAGATTCAGTACAGTTGAGGCTAATCAAGTGTGACACTCAAACCACATTTCTGGACTGTAGAATATGG
>JAPMUY010004818.1:0-34842 GCA_026901105.3 Galaxias olidus
AAAGACCGTCTCCTCTGCGGCCCGTCGGTAGCCTGCGTTTCTGCCCCGGCGCTGAGCCCTAAGCCCAGGGTGTGGTCCCGGACCGAGGGGTACCCCAACACGCTGGAGCACAGCGGCCTCTGCTCCTCCTCCTCCTCTCTCCCGTCCTCCTCCTCCTCCTCCCCTCCTCCTCCGCCCTCCTCCGCGGAGCTCCTCTCTCTCCTCCCCGGGGTCGCCATGGCGGCGGCGGCGGCGGCGCAGGAGCAGGCGTAGAGCTGCTTCTCGCGCTGGGCATCGCAGAACGCCGGCTCCGTGTTGGCCTGGGTCCCTGGAGGAAGAGGGGGGACAGCTGTCAGGCCGTATGCTGGTGGTGGTGGTGGTGGTGCCGCTGGTGGTGGTGGTGGTAGTGTGGTGGTGTTTGGATTTTGGTGCAGCCCGTTACCGAGGGCTGTCTCTACGGGGGCGTCTCTGGGGGTGTTGCGCTTTTAGAACCCCCCCCTCCCCCGGCTAGGTGGTTTATCTCTTTGTTACCTTGCCTCCTGAGAACGCTTCCAAACCACGGAGGAAGTCGAAGGGTACAACGCAGGATGGAGAGAGATCGGTGTGTTTGCGGGGCTTTCTGGTCCGCGGTTCGACCATCGATCACCGTTAGCCCTGCTTAATTGTTGTGAATCGGCTCTGCAAAGCCATCCGTGTGTGTGTGTGTGTGTGTGTATGTGTGTGTGCGTGTCTGTCTGTGTCTCTGTGTGTGTGTGTGTGTCTGTGTGTGAGTGTGTGTGTGTGTTGGTAAATCGAGAATGCTTTTCCTTCTGCATCTCATACATCTGAATTAGACGCCTGCACAGCTGGGCTGAAGGCACTCACAGCCGTTCCATCACATGGCTTGCCAGCGAGGTTATTTGCCTGTGTTATCTAGGGCGGTGGCGGCGGTGGCACTGGAGCTCTGAAGCGCTCGGTTACCATGGCCACCAATTAGATTTTTTGCGTGGCTCTATGCCAAACCACTGAGTGCAGACGTGGTTTAACAAGCTCGTAGAACTCCAATTACAACAATTCCCGAGGGCGGTAAATCAGCTCTTGATGAAATTACAAGTAATCCCTCTAGCTTGAGAGCGCCATTGAAAAATATGACTCACCGGTAAACTTTTGTTTTGCTATTCGAAAATGATTTCCGGTATTACAAAGTAATAGTTGTCTATTTTCTTTGTAAACTACTGTCATGTACACAAAACATCAACATCATTTTCCAAAGTGAAAGTCCCCCTGGAGCAACTTGGGGTTAAGTGCCTTGCTCGAGTGGTGGCGCTCCCAGGGGGGACTCAGACTCATGACCTTCTCGTCAACAGGAAGCAGTCCTATCCACTAGGCCACCACCATCCTCAGCTAGGTCAGGCTGGAGGGTGAGTGGGCGGAGCTCCACCAACTGACCTGCGGAGGACTTCTTCTTACTGGACGGCCGTCTTCTCCTGCACCTGGCGTCCTCGGCGTCCGAGTCACTGGTCTGGTGGTAGGGGGTCTGGAGGGGGCACGTAAAAACAATGGTTAAACACACACGCACACACACACACACACACACACACAGACTGTGTACTCCGCAAAAAACTATAGAACCATTGTAATGCGAACGATGCGACAACGAAAACGCAAACAACCGACACACCAAACGACCAACACAGAAACCACGCGCGGTCAAACACAGACACACACACACACGCGGGGTCGGACCTTGGGCAGCTTGGCGTTGTCGTCACGGAGGTTAAAGGTCAGCTCCAGGTTGGCCAGGAAGTGGTCGGCGAACTCCGGGTACATGTCCAGCACCTCCAGGATCTCCTCCCGCTGGATGGTGTGCAGGTCACAGTAGCTCAGCGCCCGCACGTCTGCGTTGGACTTCCCCGGCTTGGCATACTGGTGGATCATCTCCCCGAAGATGTCGCTCTTACCTGAGGGGGTGGGGGGGGGGGGGGCAAAGGAGGGAGGAGGGAGGAGGAGAACGAGGGAGTTATACACGGAGAGGGGACAAGGGAGAAAAGTTTGCGTGCCGGTGGTTGGTTGAGTAAAGACGTCACGAAAGGCTCTTCCTTCTTTGACCTCTAGAGGGCGACGCCAGGAGCCCCTCAACCCTTCACGTTGGCTGTGGAGCTCCTCGAATAGGCTTAGCATGAATTTAGACACTGAGAGCCCTATTCAGACCCCCCCCCCCCCTCTCTGTCAACCTGGCTTGAACCGGCCCCTCCCTCCCAGCCTCCCCGCCTCCAAGCCTCTCTTCCCGGCTCTGGAGATGAATGACTAATCCCACTCGCGGCTGTGATCCATGAAAATATGAGCCACCTGGCACGCGGAGGCCACCTGGCAGAATGCAAATGCAGACTAAAGGGCAAGCAGGGGTGAGGTCTGGCGGTGGTTTACCTCCAGGGTCGGCCGGTCTGGTCGCTGCCCTCGGCCACCCCTCCCCGCCCTCACAACGAGACCGGCCGATGGGGCTGCACCACCAGGTCGCTCCCTCCGCACATACCGGTTTGACCCAGACCACCTAGTGTGTGTGTGTGTGTGTGTGTGTGTGTGTGTGTGTTTGGGTTGTGTGTGAGTGTGAGATACATGCGTGGAAGCTTCCACGCGATAAGAACCTGTCATTGTACCTTTTTGTCCAGCTTCTGCACAGTCGATTGCTACTTGTGAATAATAACACAAATCACAATCATAATAATAACAATAATAATCATGAGTTTAGCATTACCATATGAGATAGTGAACCACAGACGTTTTGTGAAAAAAATTCCGAGGACCCAGCGAGAGGAGAGTGAGGCACTCAGGCAGATGGAGGACTAACAGGAATCACATATAAGAATACAGAAGTGTTTGGAAATAATGTAATCAGTGGCAGGTGCAAATGCGTTCCGTCGAGCGTGCACACACACACACACACACACACACACACACACACACTTATTCCCCGTGACCCTATTGTGTCATAATTCTTTTTTCTGAGTCCAGTTGGCACTGTGAGTAACGGGCTGTCTAAACACGACGCCGTCTGTAACACAGTGGCCCAGAGAAAAGAGGGGAGGAGGGGGGAGGAGGGGGGATCATAGCGGGGCAGCGGTACGGAAGCCAGACCATAGAGGAAAAGAGAGGATCCTGAGAGAAAGAGAGAGAGAGCGAGAGAGCGAGAGAGAGAGAGAGAGAGAGAGAGAGAGAGACGTCTTAGCAGCGCGTGAGTATGGGGAGGGGATCACGACGGCGGGGTTGATGATAAAAAGGGGCTTTTCTCTCTAATGATAATGTCTGAGAGAGAGAGAGAGAGAGAGAGAGAGAGAGAGAGAGAGAGAGAGAGAGAGAGAGTTAGACGGATAGAGGCTGAGATAAAGAGAGACACAGACGGATCGGGCAGAGAGTGAAAGTGCAGAGAGAGAAACGGCAGAGATGGATATGGGCGGAAGACAGAGACGGAAACAAATAGGGGCTGGGAGAGAGAGAGAGAGAGAGACAGAGCGTGCAAGAGAGAGAAAGAGAGAGAGAGAGATAGAAAAGAAAGATAAGGGCCAACCGGGAGAGTGTCAGAGGGAGACAGATAGAGGCAGAGTGGAGGGGGGGGGTTAGTCTAATTACGCTGGGCCGGTCACCAATAAACATGATGGCGGCATGGCTGAGTGACTTCACTGCAGACACTCCAGCAGCACGCGGGCGGGAGCTGCCGTTCAGATAGCGCCATCAACCCTCCAATAAAACCCTCCCTCCCTCCCTCCCTCCCTCCCTCCCCGCCTCTCCGTTTTCTATTCTACTCGTCGTCATCTGTCTCTCACGCGGCTCTCTCTCTCTCTGTCTCGCTGCCATGTCGTTCTACCCCATTCTTTCTTTCTTCCTGTTACCTCTCTCTCTCTCTCTCTCTCTCTCTCTCTCTCTCTCTCTCTCTCTCTCTCTGCCTCTTCTATTTCTTTCTTTCTTTCTTTCTTTCTTTCTATTTGTTACCTTTCTATATTTCTCTCCCACTCTCACTTCATCACTCTCTACATCTGGCATCTTCTTTTTCTCTCTTTCTCCCTTGTCCTTTTCATCCCCCTCTTACCCCCTTTCCCTCTCTTCTCCCCCCCTGACAATAAGAGCTCACATGAAGCTCCACTAAAGCGCGCTGCAAAAAGCGCCGGCATCCCGCCGCCTCCCTCTCCGCGCCTCTCCTCGGCTAAACCGCCCGGCGACGCCACCGCCCATATCGTTAGCGGGAGAGCCCCCCCCCCCCGGGTGACGGACGGCCGGCTTTCAGCCCGGCCAAAGAGCCGTCAGAGAAGGACTCCGCCGTGAGGCCCCGTCGGCCGCGGCCCTTTGTTCTCTGAAAACACGCCGGGAGACCGGCGCAGGTCGAGTTCACGGCCGACGCACGGCGGTGGCGTCCGTGGCACTTTCAATAGTGCTCTTGATACCTTTTGATGCTTCCCCTCGGGAGTCACCAAAGCGGCGCTCCCTCTCTTCCATCCCTCTAACGAAGGGCGTGACAACCCCAACACAAGACTCCGGGGCGAGGAAAAGCACCTCTCAAATCACTCCTGTCTCGTTGGCCGAGGTTTCCGGCGTGTAAATCATTAGCTTCGAGAGCGCCGGCAACGATGATTGCCGAGGCTGTGTAATTAGCCTGCTGTATAGCCCCACGGAGGGGGCAAATCAATGGTGGAGTGTGTTGTGGAGTGCCACGGGCGAAACCTCTCCAGACTACAGTGCACACGGAGAGGGCTCTCGAGAAAATAGGGAAAAATCACATTTTCAGAGGGGTTTTCCACCAAGCATGTTTACGCTTTATTTTTAGAAACGCACACTGTACGTACTGCACGCACACACTCGCAAACGCGTACTTTAATCATGGCCGGCATCAGCCCCCACTAAACAATGAAAAAAAATAAAAAAAAAATAAAAAAACAACGGCGTTGACAGTCCTACCCAAAATGGCCACCACGTAGTCGTCCTTGAGGATCTCGATGGATCCGCGGGACAGGAAGTAGAGGGCGGTGAGCACGTCGCCGCAGTGGACCAGCGTGTCGCCGGGCGGAGCGTGGGTGGTCTTGAACCGCATGGCCAGCGCCCTCAGGCAGCCCTTGGTGGCCCCCCGGAAGGCCTTGCAGTCCGAGAGCAGGGCCTGGTTGAGGTGGAGGCAAATGTCCGCCTGCAGGCACTCGGGGAAACCCTTCAGCACCTGGAGGTCAAAGGGGTCAAAGCGGAACAGGAAGTACAAAACGGTCATAGAGAATTCTGGGATTGTAGTTTTTTTTTAAGAAAGCTATCCAATATTACTGCTGATGATTGAGGTTTATCTGTATTATTTTTTGGGGGGGTTTGTAGGTCAGATTTAATTAAGGTTTCAGATAAATTGGATACATTTGCCATCTGTGTTTTGTCCTTCCTCTCAAATCCTGTACACCGCAGTGAGGAATGTCTGCATTGTCTTCAGCAGGCAATTATTATCTGGTACTCTTTTCCTAACAGCCTCAAATTGGACAGACAGAACAGATGGAGGTTTGAATAGCAGCAGACTAACAGACACCATTAACACATGAAAACAGGTTTGTGATTCAATTCTGAACGCATTTGAACTATTAATTCTTAAAATGAAAATATATCAACATAGTCTGTCTATAGTTGTATTTGAGTAACTGTAAAGCTATGATTCATGTAAAATTAAATGTATCTATTTTTTAACAAATATATATTATAAAAGACGGCTAGATCTGCGTATTATTATTCCACCATTAGGAATGCTATAGCACAAGTCTATGGGAGAAGGTTCCGGAGGGTTTCGATTCTGACACTCTAAATATATGGAGCCTAAACAGAATGTGACTTACCTCAAAACTGAATAACCCTGTCAAGCCATGAGAGAAAGTGAAGTGTACAATGTCCTAGCATTCAGGAATATTATTACGTTATTATTACAAGTCCTAACATCACTTTCTACGGATATCTACGAATCGACACTGTTACACTGACACTTCCCTGTGGAAAGACAAAGGCACAATATTACACTGACAATACAATGCAAGTTCATGAGACAGCAAACAAACCGTACAAGGGGTCAGAGGTCACACAACAGACGAGGACCACACCTTTAAGGTGACCTTGACAACGGCACAGAGAATACGAGAGGCCTACAGTGAGACACATAGAAAGGGGCAAGGCTCCAGGTCCAAAAAACAACTTCCAAGATTTTTTTTCTCCTCTCCTCTCCTCTCCTCTCCTCTCCTCTCCTCTCCTCTCCTCTCCTCTCCTCTTTTATTTCAATTTTTTTTTTTGTCAAACCACAGAGACACGATCCCCAATCAAAGCGACTACATTCTGGACCGATCTGGCAGGAACTGGTTCCTTGGCTCGTGACGAGCTATTTACGAGTGAAAGAACAAAGCGTGCTCTCCTCCCGGGACGATTTTGGAAAGGGACGGATCAAACACCATTTGGCGAGCGCAGGTGGCCGTCGTCGAGCACGTGGCCTCCCACGGAGCGGGGGGGACGGGGGGACGGGGGGGATGGGGCGGGTGGTGTGGGGGAAGCGGGGTGGGCTGGCGCTGGCCCCTGTGAGGCAATGCCCGCTGCCGCATGCGTGATGCACTCTGGGTGCGCCGTCGTTTGAATACACAGATCATCATGCAAAACAAAAAAGAAGGGGTGGGGGGTGTGTGTGTGGCCCTGCAGAGAGGGGGGACCGGGGTGTGTGTGGCCCTGCAGAGAGGGGGGCCGGGGGGTGTGTGTGTGTGTGGCCCTGCAGAGAGGGGGGGCCGGGGGGTGTGTGTGTGTGGCCCTGCAGAGAGGGGGGGCCGGTGGGGGGCACTAGAGCAGGGGCCGCCATGCAGAGGGTCAATGGGCTCATCCTAACACATTACACTACTACAGTGACATTCAGATTATCATTTCATCACCATGTTATTATTGTTGCCGTATTTACCTTATAGTACATTTCATACATTTTAATATGTATATATATATTGATATTAAAATGTATTGAAATTATATTGTCTAAATAGAGTATATGAAATTGTACTTGCATGCTTGGCCTTAACAGAAACATTATTTGTTCTCATAAAGAGGACAGTTCAAAATGGGGCTCAGAGCATTCAGCAATCCCTTCTCCAAAAAGCTACAACAGGATGAGTGGATGAGCGTGCTTGTACTACTACTACTACTGCTAGCACTACCAACATGGTGACACAAAGCGAAAACAACAACATCTGGCACACATGCACCTCCTGGTCTTACCCGAGTGTTGCAGTCAGTCCATTTGACATGAGGCAGACATGGAAGAGACAAGGTCATATAAGTACCACGGACAGACACCACAGAAGAAGAAAAAGCCATAGAAGCTATGTGTACTGTGTAGTATAGTAGGAAGAAGAAAAGACAGGGTTCCTGGGTGACGTCCTACACACAAGGGTTACTATATTTGACATGGTATAAATTACACACTCACACACACGCACCCACACACACACACACACACACACACACACACACATGGATAGGTCAACCTACATGGCGTGCCCAAACACACTCATACAAAACACACACACACACACACACACACACACACACACACACACACACACACACACACACACACACACACACACACACACACATGGATAGGTCAACCTACATGGCGTGCCCAAACACACTCATACAAAACACACACACACACACACACACACACACACACACACACAAACACACACACACACACACACACACACACACACACACACACACAGATAGCGTCATTACAGTAGGTTCTTGAAAAGGTTAGAGCACAGAGCAGAAAGTGTGGGTTAGGTATTGGTCGGAAATGCAAAAACAGTATCGGCGATGCCTGAGAGGAATGGGAGGTGAAAGGTCATGGGTCAAAGAACAACCTGCACAGGAGGAGGAATATAAGAGGGTCTTCCTTTCTAACACGTTAGTTACTCTCGTTCACCCAACTTGATTTTCAGTAGCTATCCCTGTAAGTACTTCCTCCCAAAATGTCTATCCAAACATAGACTCACACACACGCACACACTGCACAAATACTACCCCAAACTCTCTCCCCAACACCCTACCCTACCCCCCCCCCCCCCATCACATCACTCCTCTTCCTCTACACTCCAAACATCAACTCAGACGTCCGTCCCTGTAGCATATCTCTCTCTCCACACACACACACACACACACCCACACCCACACACACATACACACACACACTCCCACCCATCAACTCCGTCCCCGTACCATGTTCATGTCGATGCCGTTGGTGTAGGTCCAGGCGTGTTGGAAGTACTCCTCCAGGCGCTGCCGGAGCGGGTTGGGGATCTGGTGGAAGCGGATGAACTCCTTGACCCGGAGCATCTGGAGGTGGTAGCGCGCCGTGCCTGAGTACAGCCTCTGGATGATGGCCGACACGTTGCCAAAGATGCTGGCGTACATCAGAGCTGTTAGAAAGGTGGGGGGGTGGGGGGTGGGGGGGTGGGGGGGGGGGGGGGCGTTAGGCCACCATACAGTACATCACATGGAAGGTGCAGTACTGTGCATACGTTTTGGACAGGGAACGCTGTTTGAAGGCAAAGGGTAGTCGCACCAAATATTGATTTGATATAGATTTTCTTCTCACTCACTTTTCATTTTATGAATTAACTGTAATATCGATTAGTTGGAAACAAAAACCTCACATTTATATTATTTGAAAAGCATTCTTAATTTACAGCATGTTTTTCCACACCTGCCTGAAACTTCAGCACAGTACTCCTCTGTGTGTCACATTTCCTACATAAGTTACATGTGTTACTGACAGGATAGGAGAGAGTCTGAGACATGGGACTTCACGAACAAACAGCAGGACCATTTCAACACAACAAGTGTGTGATCACACGGCAGCGGTGCCAGCGTTCTATTAGCACCCATCGTGCGGAGCGGGACAGGGGGGGGGGGGGGGATTTCTATCACCCTCAGGACTCTCCCCCTACATTCACGACGCCAGCAGCGAAGCAGCGGAAAAAAACCTCAGCGCTCCCCCACCCCCTTCCCAAAAGAAAACCCCCCCCACCCCCCCCCGGCCCCCCGACTCACAGCCGATGAGCATGACGCAGATGGAGAAGATCTTCTCCGAGTTGGTGTTGGGCGACACGTTGCCGAAGCCCACGCTGGTCAGGCTGCTGAAGGTGAAGTAGAGCGCCGTCACGTACTTGTCCTTGATGGACGGGCCCGAGCTGGGGTCGCTGTAGTTGTACCGCTTGCCGATGGACACGCCCAGGTTGTCCAGCCAGCCGATCTTGTGGTGCAGGTAGGGCTGCTCCACGTTGCCGATGGCGTACCAGATGCACGCCAGCCAGTGGGCGATGAGGGCGAAGATGCACATGAGGAGCATGAGGACGGCGGCGCCGTACTCCGAGTAGCGGTCCAGCTTGCGGGCCACGCGCACCAGCCGCAGGAGGCGCGCCGTCTTCAGCAGGCCGATCAGGGTGGTGGTCTGTGGGGGGGGGGACACAAACTGGGGTTAGACTGGGGTTAAACTGGAGTTAAACTGGGGTTAAACTGGGGTTAAACTGGGGTTAAACTGGGGTTAAACTGGGGTTAGACTGGGGTTAGCGTCAACACGGATATATACAAAACCGTGACAAAGTCAGCATCCGTGTAGAGGGGAGTGCGCATTATACACACTCACACACATGTGCACACACACACACACACACACACACACACACACACACACACACACACACACACACACACACACACAAGTAAACCAGTTAACAGCGTTTGCCGCCATTTCAAGGGTGTGGGCGGAGACCCGGGGTTACATAAAGAGGATTCACCGTAGGATTACCAGGGAAACACTCCTAACACCAGGGCTTAGTGCACGGCCATACGCCCCGCTGACACAAACAGGGCTCGGAGTGCGTCCGCACGGCTACCCCTCCTCGGGCGCTAGCGGGATCGTGTAACGCCAGCCAGCCAGGGCGGAGAGAGAGAGTGTCCGGCTCTCCGTCGCTCACGTCTACGGCTGCAGCCCCGTCCACCCCCCCCCGTCCACCCCGTCCACCCCCCCCCGTCCACCCCGTCCGCCCCGCCCCAGCCCCACGCTCCCCCGCCGAAACCAGCCCGCGCGCCAACCAACCTGGCTCCCGTAACCGAGCAGGCGGCGGCGGGTGAGGTGAGGGCATCGACGAGGGAGGCAGGATGGGGGCGGGGGACGGGGGAGACAAGGACAGGCTCGCTGTCGGCGGTGTCACCGAAAGGCCACGGCGGAGGAGGGAGGGATATCCGACGACGAGGGAGGAGGCAGAGTAAAAACAAAAACAGTCCCATCGCGTGAGAATTACTACCTCCCGGCAAGAAGGGGCTGTAAACATAAGACAAAAAAAGAGCAATTTCTAAAGGCCCGCCTGATGAGCGGTGCTCCCTCTCGCCGCCCTCCGAGATTGACAATTACAGTAATAGCTGCGGGGGGGAGGGGGGGGGGGGCGGCGGCGTGGCGGTGCTGTGAGCACGGCCGTGTCCTCGCCTAACGCCAGGCATCACATTTACAGGTGGAAGCAAATGTGACACGGACTGTTTCCTGATTATCGGAGACGTGCTTCACCGTGATTTACGAGGCAGAGCGAGAGCGAGAGGCAGGAAAAAGGAGAGAGAGAGAGAGAGAGAGAGAGAGAGAGGCAGGGAGGCAGGGAAAATGAGAGACTCAAAGAGAGAGAGAGAGAGAGAGGGAGGGAGAGGGAGAGAGAGAGAGAGAGAGAGAGACTCAAAGAGAGAGAGAGAGAGAAGGAGGGAGAGGGAGAGATAGAGAGAAAGAGACAGAAATAAAAAGCAAAGAGGGAGAGAGGTAGAGAGAGAGAGGGAGAGGTAGAGAGAGGTAGAGAGAGAGAGAGAAAGAGAGGGAGGAAGGAAGAGCGTGTGAAGAGAGGGTGTGAAGCAGACAGAGCCCTGCCGAGCTGCACACACACGGGGTAATGATAGCTTCATTAAAAAGCCCCCAGCTCTCCCCTCCCCACCCCCCCTTCTGCGCCGCTACTACGTCGCTAACTCACCCGCTAACAAGCCCCATTTGACTCGCCAGAGAGCGTCGCACACACACGGGCTGGCTAAGGGGCGCGGCGGGGCTCGGTTGTCACGGGAGCGGCGCGGGGCCGCGGGGAAACGCCGGGCCCCTCGCCAAGCCGCTCTGACACGGCACAACGCAACGCACAGTGCCACGGACCGGACAGCGTGCCAGCGCCTATACGGATTGAAAGGACAGAAGCCCCCCCCACCCCCAGCTCACGCTTTCATTAGCACGCGAGCTAAATTAAAACACGTCCCGCGGCCATCTGTCCCTCTGACGCCCCCCCTCACCCCCCTCCCCCGGGTCGCTTTGCAACGCAGGGTAACTTCACAGCATAGGTCATCCACACGACGCCCCCCCCCCCACCCCCCCAGCAGTGATAACGGCTTACAGCAGGGCCTGTTCGTTGCTATGGTTATTGGTCGACCTTTCACCTGCTGGCCGTAGCACAGGTCACCCACAGGACCTGGGGTGAGAGCATCTTATTGCAGGGCCTGTTCAATAGGACGTCCGGATTGCTATGTCCATGACACTGCATACGCAAGATGAACTGGTTGACCTTCCTCGGGGGACCCAAATCCCCCGTCCGTGTTAGCCGACCTCTAGCGCGACCGTCCACACCCAGGGGTTCTATGGAGTGGCTGGGTTAGGAGCGTTCCTGTACAGCCTGTGACCCAGCCCAACCCAACGAGGGGGTCGATGGATGATACAACATCTGTGCGGCAAGTCACAAAAGAAAAAAAGGGGGATTTGGGGAGATCAAACACACACAGAAGGTCTCGGAGGAGACACCGGGGACTCTACGCACAGCTCCCCCTGTGTTGCCCGCGACGACCCGAGCGCCGACGACGTCCACAATGGGCCCGTGCTCTTATCGTGGCCCGAGTCGGCGTTTCTCCAGGGGGGCGTAAGTAAGTTTCAGTTCACGGCCTTCGTTCCAACTGGATTTTGCTTCCCATCTCTCTCTCTCTCTCTCTCTCTTTCTTTCTTTCTTTCTTTCTTTCTTTCTTCTTCTTTGTTCCGTGCCACCGCGGCGGAGCCTACCCCAAATCCCGAGCAAACAAATCTATCTTTAACCCAAAGTGAATACTTGGTTTGCATGAGAAACGAGCAATGAAAAAAATGTATATCTTTTTTGTAACAACTGTTCCATAACCCATCAATTCCAGCACTCTGCATCACTCTCACCCAGAGAGTTGAATTGTTTTCACATCCCGACCAGGTTTCGAGTAAACAACAGGGAAATATTCCCCCGAACGAGGAATTCAATCGAAATGAAAAATAAAATGTTGTTTACAAAGTCGCCTCCAAATCAGTGCTGAGCAAAATCAGACGCCTTGGATTGTTCAGCCATTAGATTTGCCACTGATGCTCCTTACAAAACTCATCGTTGTCAGCTTTATACCTTGATAGGATGGCCTCCGCTGCAAACTAGGTGGATGGCTCATTGGTATAGGTTCATATATAGGACGTTAATAGGGAAAACACCACCTTAGTCTTAGAGTAGAGTAGTCTCTTTCTTATAATCTCAGATCCTGTCATGTCATCAACCGGATTGTTCCAAAAGTGAACTTGTCTGACTTGATAATTGTTTATGCCAAATGCCAATTTTCTTTTATTTGTTGTGTATATGTACAGTGCGTGTATTTTGTGTGTGTTGTCATGTCGCCTGCCACTTGGACCAGGTCGTCACTGTAAAAAAGAGAATCCCTCAGCTGCCTTACCTGGTTGAATGAAGTTATTACCTTCTAAATCATCTATGGTTTTACACAAAGCCGGCGGGTAAATTAACCACCGCGGCGGCGTGTCCTTAGACAGCTGGCAGTCCTTCCACGCCGGTTTGAGAACGGCTACTCCCCCGAGGGCCCTCTCCACCCGTCACGTATTCCCAGACAACATCCGCCAACCTGAGCGTCTTCGACGTGTCGCCGGAGACGGTTTCCCAGGCAACTCCGCGCCGCGATCCGCCAGATTACGTCTAAAAATAGCCACGGAGGAGACAAAGCCCAGTCACAAGACACGGGGACCGGCCCGGCCTACCATTCCACGGCAGAAAGCGCCGAGCCGAGCCCAAAGAGGAAACATGGCTCCCTCAGCGCCGAGGTGACACGGTCGCATTCCGGACACGCTCTCCGTCAAAAGCCCCCGCTCCGATAGTCGGGCCCTAATAGGGGGGACATGCATTG
This sequence comes from Galaxias olidus, assembly GCA_026901105.3. Taxonomy (NCBI): domain Eukaryota; kingdom Metazoa; phylum Chordata; class Actinopteri; order Galaxiiformes; family Galaxiidae; genus Galaxias; species Galaxias olidus. Next base: position 13,207 of record JAPMUY010004818.1, read on the forward strand.
TGTGGCGGCATGTCTTAGCCGTCAGCTCCTGTCTGCGTACCTGCCAGTCACCGCCAGCCCCCCCCTCCCCCCCGGGCCCCTGGGGTATTCTCTGTGTTGCACAACACACCTAATGGTAAATAACGACTCGGCAAAACCCGCGTGCTGTGTCGACAGCAGCTGACTCAGCCTTTAAACGCCCTCGTTTGTCTTCTTGTTTTTTCGAGGGGTCAAAGTAATGTGTTTGCGCGCGTGCTTGAGTGCGTGCCGGCAGCAGAGAGAAGGCTGTCGAGCCTCTGGACGCGTCGGAAAGGACACGCTCTCTCTCTTTCTCTCTGTCTTTTTGCCTCCTCCCTCGTTCTGCACGCGATTGTATATCAGTGTGAGGAACCATGCTGGTGTCCACCCTCGCTCCTTCTACATTACGTTTTTCTTTTTTTTCTTCAGTCTAAAAATGCATCGTCCATATCTTTCTTTCTCTCGTCTTTCTTCCAAAAATGGTGCACAATTAGCGAGCTGCCTCCTCATCAGCAGCACGAACGAAAAACGTTTCACACTGTCGGAGAGTCCGCCGGGGAGGCAGGGACTTCATCTGAAAAAAAACAAGAAAAAAAATACTCGGAACGCCTAAGGCCAGAGAGAAAAGACACGTTGGCTTTAGAGCGAGGGATAAGAGAGGCGAGAAGAAGATGAAAGAGGGAAGAGGAAGAGAGTGAGAAAGAAGCGATATGGGGAAAGGGGGAATCTCATGTGACGACGTGCAGGCCGCGAGAGGAGACTCAAACACTTCAGGGGACTCTCTCTCTCTCTCTCTCTCTCTCTCTCTCTCTCTCTCTCTCTCTCTCTCTCTCTCTCCACCTCTCTCTCTGTCTCTCTCTCTGTCTCTCTCTCTCTCACTCTCTGTCTCTCTCTCTCTCTCTCTCTGTCTCTCTCTCTCCACCTCTCTCTCTCTCTCTCTCCCTCCCTCTCTCTCTCTCTCTCTCTCTCTCTCTCTCTCTCTCTCTCTCTCTCTCTCTCTCTCTCCCCCCTTCTCTCTCTCTCTCGCTCTCTCCCTCTCTCTCTCTCTCTCTCTCTCTCTCTCTCTCTCTCTCTCTGCAGGGCAGCAGCAGCTGGTGCAGGGAGTCCAGACCCTAGCTCTGCCACTCCTCTGGTGCAGGGAGTCCAGACCCTAGCTCTGCCACTCCTCTGGTGCAGGGAGTCTAGACTCCAGCTCTGCCACTCCTCTGGTGCAGGGAATCCAGACCCTAGCTCTGCCACTCCTCTGGTGCAGGGAGTCCAGACTCCAGCTCTGCCACTCCTCTGGTGCAGGGAGTCCAGACTCCAGCTCTGCCACTCCTCTGGTGCCGGGGCTGGCTGGACCGACCTGAACCTTTCCCCCATGGCCGCCACACGCACAACACCTGGCTGTGGGCGCCGTGAACGGCCAGGGTCTGATTCCAACACGGTGGAGGTGTGAGGAGGCAACGCTGCGGCGTCCATTTTGGGAAACTCACAATGTATTGCGAAGATTTAATATCCTCGACTGGACGGATTGTCCGTGACGTCTAGCTCAGCGCAAAGACCCACCACCATACCCCCTTGACCTCCTCCACCCCACCCCTCCCTCCCTCCTTTCACCTCTCCCCCCTTCCCTCCCCTCACCTCCCACCTCCCTCCCCTCCCTCCTTTCACCTCTCCCCCCTCCCCTCCCCTCCCCTCCCTCCTCCCCTCACCTCCCACCTCCCTCCCCTCCCCTCCCCTCACCTCCCTCCTTCCCCTCCCCTCCGCCCTCACCTCGTCCGAGCCCGAGCCGAAGATGAGCAGGTCGAAGGGGATGGCGGCCACCATGTCGATGAGGAACCAGCCCTTGAAGTAGTGGACGGCGATCCTGGCCGGGTGGCTCACCACCTCCTCGTTGAGGTTGACGTAGGTGGTGCGGAAGTTGATGAGGATGTCCACGATGAACATGATGTCCACCATGAGGTCCACCACGTTGAGGGGCGAGCACGAGTAGCCGCAGAGGCGCCGCTTCTGCTCCTCCAGGTCGTTGAGGAGGAAGGCGGCCGAGTAGGGCGTGAAGATGGCCGTGTAGATGACCAGCAGCAGGATGAGCCAGTCCCACACCGCCTTGAAGGGGCTGTAGTGGAGGATGGTGAACTTGTCCATCCGCGGCGTCTGCAGCTTGTACTCGGGCAGCACGTCCGCTCCCAGGGACAGAACCTGAGGAGGAGGAGGAGGAGGAGGAGGAGGAGAGAAGGAGAGACGTTTTGTTTTAAATCTGTTTACTCTGTGTGTGTGTGTGTGTGTGTGTGTGTGTGTGTGTGTGTGTATGTGTGTGTGTTGGAACTCTGCTTGACCTTTGTTTGACCGGTTTAATTAGGCCACGCTGTCTTAAGCGTCCGAGACAGAGAGAGAGAGAGAGAGAGAGAGAGAAAGAGAGAGAGAGAGAGGTAGAGGTAGAGAGAGAGAGAGAGAGGTAGAAAGAGAGAGAGGTAGAGAGAAAGAGGGAGAGAGACAGCAGCAGAGAGAGAGAGTGAGCGGGTGGGTGGGAGTTCCGTGCCGCAAACGAGACTTGATGGGGGAACAGAGGAGTGTGTTAGAGGGAGGAGGAGATGGTGTGTGGGGTGAAGCTCTATGCTCCAGGGCGTGACAGTAGGCGATGATAGTAAAATGACCAGGCTCTAAACACTCCTGCCTCCCTGTATGTGAACGCGAAAACCTATTTTGTTATGGTCGGTTTACATTTTTTACTGCAGACAGTGTTTTGAATGGCAAATGTACCACACCAAACCAAACCCCCGCAATAAATGTTTTGAATAAAGCACATGGTCCAAATCAGACGTCATCAACATTCAACCCCCCCCCCCCCACAAAAAAAGTATGATATGACTTTGAAACGATCCACGTATATGCATAACAAATCTATGATATTAGCCTGAAGGATTGATTCAAGTTCAAGTTTTATCATCTTTTGGGAGTAAAGTATATTAATATTGCAGTTCAACCACACAGAGCCTACCTGGTACTGCTTGCCTCTAAAATAATAATGGTATTATTCTGTTTCCCAGAATAGCTCTAGTGATCAAATGTAAAACACTCTCTAACCACATATGGCTCTGACAGTACCCATAAACTAACGTCCATATAATGAATGAAGCCATTGTGGAACAGGCATGTGCAACTGGATGGTGCACAGAAAAGGTCAAAAACACTTTAAATGAACGCAACGTTTCACCAAAAAGCCATCGTCAACACAGAAACAACAAATCGTCTGAACTGAGCGGAGACAAAGAGTTAAACGCGAACAGAATCAAGCTGTACTTTATTTTGGGCGGCGCGGGCTATTTCAGGAAGGAGTCGGTGACAAAGTGCTAAGTCACGCCGCGCTGATTAGCCCATTTCAGTCGGACGACTTTGATGAATCAATAAACACATATTTTACAGACCTTTCGTCTACACACACACACTCCTTACATGGCGTGCAAGAGGAACTGTGGTTCGTGGGGAAAAAACGGTCCTCACTTTTATACGTTCACCGAAAGCCTATCCCTGGATGACTTCTACGATCAATATTATAGCACCTGAGCCACGGACCGTTATGGAGTCGTGCGCCAAAGGGTAATTATACCGGCAGGCGGGGGATACGTTCACTCATCTGGCTCTGACTCCCTTCGTAATACCACGGGGAGCTATCTCTCTCTTTCTCTCTCTCTCTCTCTCTCTCTCTCTCTCTCTCTCTCTCTCTCTCTCTCCTCTCTTCTCTTTTCCTCTCTCTCTCGCTCTCTGTTGCTAACACTCGGTGGTGATTATGTCTGCAGAGGGGGAGGCAGAGAGAGAGAGGTAGAGAGAGAGAGAGGTAGAGAGAGAGAGAGAGAGAGAGAGGGAGAGAGAGATGTAGAGAGAGCGGTAGATAGAGACAGAGAGAGAGAGAGGTAGAGAGAGACAGAGAGAGAGAGAGAGAGAGAGAGAGAGAGAGAGGTAGAGAGAGACAGAGAGAGAGAGAGAGAGAGAGATGTAGAGAGAGCGGTAGATAGAGAGAGAGAGCGAGAGAGAGGTAGAGAGAGACAGAGAGAGAGAGAGAGGCAGGTAGAGCGCCTCCACTCAAGGACAGGGAGGCGATTGGTATGTGTCGCTGCAGGGAAGTGCATGTGGCAGAGGAGAGAGAGAGAGGCCGAGGAAGTAAGAGAGATAGAGATAGAGAAAGCGAGAAGGGGGAGAGAGAGAGGGAGAGAGAGAGAGACAGTGAGAACATGAGAGAGAAAATGTGAGAGAGAGAGAGAGAGGTAGAGAGAGAGAGACATAGAGAGAGAGAGAGACATAGAGAGGGAGAGAGAGAGAGAGAGGTGGAGACAGAGAGAGAGAGAGAGAGAGAGAGAGAAAGGGAGAGAGAGGTGGAGACAGAGAGAGAGAGAGAGAGAGAGAGAGAGAGAGAGAGAGAGAGAGAGAGAGAGAGAGAGAGAGAGAGTTGGAGAGAGAGAGAGAGAGAGAGAGAGCCTATAGAGCCTGACCCTGGCTCTGTTCAGGGCTCCATTACCACCAAACCCACCCACGCTCCTCCGGCCTCGCCCTGCCGGGCCATCCCCTTGACAACCCTCGGCGTGGCCAATCGACAGGGGGAGTTATCCGTTAAGCAACGTGCATGAGAGGCTCAACCACACGTAAAGAGAGAGGGGGGGGGGAGAGGGGGGGGGGAGGGATTTAGAGATGGAGAAAACAGAAAAGGAAGAAAAGAGGGTGGGAAACGGGGAGAAAACGAGGGAAGGGCCGGGGAGTTAAAAGGGAGGAGGAGGAGGGCCGTCTGCGATGTTAATAATTGAACTGTGCGGTGAAGGCCACTCAGTGATGGAAGGGGTCAACCCGCTTGGCCTCTCCATATTGGCTGGCCTTTAGAGTCCGAACCCCCCCCCCCCCCCCCCCCCCCCCGCCCCCTCCCCCCCACCACCTGAAAGAGCGGCCTTCCATTATTCATGACGCGCCGACCATCCGGCCCCTAGCCCGCCTCACTTCATTAAAAGCTTTTAGCAATTAGAGGGGCTTAGACTCTCTCCTTCTTCCCTCTCCTGTCTCCTTTAGAAAACCGCGCTTCCCTCCCTTTCCCGTCCCCCCGTCCCCCTCCCCCCCGTCCCCCCCATGCTTGTTAACTTGCCGCTGTCAGACACAACCCCTGTGTCTCTCCTCGCGAGTCAGATTTTTCGAATGAGGGTATTTTCTCTGTGGCCATTGTGAAAAAAATTAATAAAACAACGATACGGCCGAAAAAGAAAATGTCGAGATGAGACGACGCTGTCGCAAGCGTTCGTGGAACTCGCTGGAAACACGAGGAAAACGGTGAAACGACAAAAGAGGAGGTTTTGGGATTACGCAAGGCTGGACGGACTGCCGTCGGACTTCCGTTGAGTTTTTTTCCGGAGCGAGACAGGGTGTCGGGATGTGGGGCTCCACCGGAGAGCCGGTGACAGCGACCGCCGTCGAGACTATCTCTGCTGACACCCTGTCGACTCTCACAGCTCCTACTGCAGCTGCCGCTGACAAGCCGGCGCGTCTCCGACTTTCTAAAAATACCGGCGCGGATTCCAGGAAACATTTTCACTTTCCGTTTCGCTGGCGCTTTTCATTCTGAAGCGCGGCCTGTCCCCCTGGCCCCCGTTCCTGGCCCGTCAATGATTCCATCGCCTGCCAAGGCATGAATAATGTGTCCCTGTGGGTCGATGAACTTCTAGAAATCAAACGAGAAGAGGGGACACGCGTGCTTTAACTCCACTCAAGCAGAGTCAGTAGAAATCCATTTCGTGCCCTTGACATCAGGTCGATGTGCCTGTACTTATTGTAGTTAGCGAGGGGGGGTGGGGGGGGGGGCAGCTAAAATAAGAACAACTAGCATACAGGGAACTTCCTACAATATATATGGTGAGTGCCTGATCTGGCTGTTCTACTTCTAGGGATATGTGTCTGATTGACTTCTCCATGAAGCCAGCTGTGTTCTAAGAAGGGGATTACATCACCTGGTAGGGCGACCTGCGGAGGTGTGCTCACACACACACACACACACACACACACACACACACACACACATACACACACACACACACATACACACACGCATACACGCACGCACGCATACACACACACACACACACACATACAAACACGCATGCACACATACACACACACACACACACACACATATGCGCACACACACACGCACACGCACACACACACACGCACACACACACGCACACACACGCACACACACACACACGTATACACACACAAATACACACACACATACACACACGCATACACACACGCATACACACACACATACACACATACACACATGCATACACACATGCATACACAAATACACACATGCATACACACACACACACACACACACACACACACACACACACACACACACACACACACACAGACATACACACAGGCACATACACACACACACACACACACATACAAATACACACGCGCACACACACACACACACACACACACGCACACACACAAAGAAAATAGAAACTTTTACGCTGTTGAACACACACACACACACTCACACACACACACAGACATACACACAGGCACATACACACACACACACACACACAAATACACACGCGCACACACACACACACACACACACACGCACACACACAAAGAAAATAGAAACTTTTACGCTGTTGAACACACACACACACTCACACACACACACACAAACAGGCGCACGCACACAAGCATGTGTCAACAATCCATTTGCATTAGGCTCGGGCCAGCGACGGCAGGCACGCATGGTTACATTACCCGTCGGCCGGTGGGGAGGCACGGGGAAGGAGTTGGGTTGGCGGCACGACAGAGCTCGCCGGAGCGCGTCCCTCGTCCAATCTGTTCCTTAATAAATGATCCCGTCTTAATTATTTAGTGCACCTACTGTAGCTATCTGCCTCGGCGCAAATTGACTCTCTCTCTCGGTCTCTCTCTAACCTCTCTCTCTCGGTCTCTACCTCTCTCTCTCGGTCTCTGTCCCTCTCTCTCTCGGTCTCTCTCTACCTCTCTCTCTCGGTCTCTACCTCTCTCTCTCGGTCTCTACCTCTCTCTCTCTCTCGGTCTCTGTCCCTCTCTCTCTCTACCTCTCTCTCTCGGTCTCTCTCTACCTCTCTCTCTCGGTCTCTCTCTACCTCTCTCTCTCTCCCTCCTCCAGTGCCGCGATGGAAGAGGCTTACCGGCGTTCGCCTGGCCGGCGCTCAAACGCGATGCAAATGAGCTCTCTTTCTCCGTGTCTCCCGGACTCGGCTGGCGCTCGCCGTCGAGGAGGGGGAGGATTACGGAGAGAGGAGAGCCGGGTGTCGCCTCGCGTGTCCAGGGTCGCCATCCGTACAAAACAGCTTTGTTCCGTATTTTTACCACGGGTACGCATTTTGTTCCGTGTTTTTACCAACAGTCGCGATCCATCCCCCCCCCCCCCCACCCGAATGTTCGTGGATCGCTTCAAAACATTGTTAAGGCGTCAGCGAACAAGATGGCGTGGACCCACCCGAGATCTCCCGCCATGCAAGCCGACCGTGAGCCCGTCCCCGAGGCCTCGACGCTTCCAGTGTTCGGCGCTACGTCATCCGTCGTCACGCTGCCTTTCATTAGCCGCGTAACGTCTCTGGACTCTAGATGCAAAAACAAGCAGGCCTACGGCGCGCCACAGCTCTGACTGAGGATCAAGAGCCCCAGACAGTGTACAAATCGGACGGCACAGTTTCTGCTCTGGGGTTTTGGTTCGGGGACTCTCGGAGATTTCGCGGCCCACTCAGACTGTCCTCTAGGCGGGCTGCTGGTTTGGGTCAGTCCACCCTCTGCCTCCTGTGGGACGTCTCAGTCCCGTCACCGTCCACCCCTAGCACTCGCAAATGAACACACACACACACACACACACACACACACACACACACACACACACACACACACACACACACACACACACACACACACACACAGACAGACACAGACACACACGCACACGTACACGTACACGTACACACACACACACACACACACACAGTATATACAGCAACACATGCGCGCAAACAAACATCCTCAGTAGCAACACCAAACACCTGTCCGTACAGCGTGATCCAACGGGTCCACACGCTGGTATGCAGGCCTCAGTGCCCAATCAAACACAACGGTGAACAACAGCCAAACCACTCGCCACCTGCCTCACTATTCCTGCTGTAATCCACTGTTGCTTATTTTCATCGTTATCCTGTTCTTATGAGGGGAAGGGCTGTAGGTGTGCATTTAACACCATCTGTTCGGTAATAAACTTAAGCCCGGGTGTCGGAAATGGACGTAGCACAGGCCACCAACCGAAACCTGCACGGAGAGCCTGATCATGTGATTCTGAGCTGAGGCCTTAAGCTTATGCAGCCAGTCAATGTATAATTCACACAAATACACGTGATTTATTTTTAACATGTGAAGTACCCACACGCCGGAGTGCGTTATTGCACACACACACACACACACACACACACACACTCACACACACACTCACACACACTGCATAACTAAACCAAAGGATGCACTCAGCCCCAAACACCACTTTGCTTTTAGGAGGTTGCAACCCTACACCCTTTAGTCCTGGGACTCCATCCCCCCCCCACCCTCTCTCTCCCGTCCTGTCCTCACCCGCTCTCTAGACAACAGAACCATGTTTGGGAGGCTAAGAGGTCGCCGGCGTCCTCGTCTGTCTGATCTGTCCTGACCTGCCCGGTGAACAGGAAGGTGACGCCGACCTTTGACCCTCCGACGGGTAACCCTAGCGGAGCATCCGTCCCCGCGCTCTCGGAGGCTCATCTGGCTCGTCGGTAACAGAAGCCGACGCGCGCCCGTCCTCGCCGTTTGCTTTCTAACCACCCTAGAGTTTCAATTAATCATCTGGGCCCGCTCGGCAGACATCAAACACAACTCGGGGCTCTAAGGGAGAACACGCTGTTCTGGCACAGAAAGAAGCACCTATTGTGTGTGTCTGTGTGTGTGTGTGTGTGTGTGTGTGTGTGTGTGTTTTTTCATTGGTGGTTAGAACTGATACGGTGCACACACTGTAACCCAGTCAGGAAGTGACTCTTGTAGGTCATGCTGTTATCAACTGAGCAAGTGAACCAGGAGGCCGTGACAGACGTATTTCTATCTGGCATGGCGTTCGGTGTAAACGCACTGCAGTGGCCTTTTACCGCAATGAACACACATTCAGACCAATAGAATGACACACTTCATAACAACTGTGTGCTGAACAAGCACATTTGGCCATTTCAGTACGGTTTGGTTTGGTTTGGTTCAGTTCAGTTCGGTTTAGTAAGGTTCAGTTGAGACCAGTTTGGTTCAGTTAGGTTCAGTTCAGACCAGTTTGGTTTAGTAAGGTCCAGTTCAGACCAGTTTGGTTTAGTAACGTTCAGTTCAGACCAGTTCGGCTTAGTAAGGTCCAGTTTACTTAGGTTCAGATCAGATCACTTCAGTTTGGTTCAGTCTTCCAAAACGCAAAAAAAAAAACGCAAATCAAACATACCTCACAACAAAATGAACAGGACAAGGTGGCGACAAAATGACACACTCCGAGGGCGCCCCGAACACGGGAACAAGCTCCCAAGGGTTCCGACGGGGTAGCGAGTGGCCTCTCACCTGCGTGACCTTGTCGGTGACGTTGTGCGTGCGGTCCCTGACCTTGGGCGCGATGATGGTCTTCTCAGAGGAGGGCGGCGAGGGGCACCGCTTCTCGTTGCCGGCCTCGGAGAAGTTGAGCGTGATGAGGGGGATCCTGTTGATGGTGCTGTAGCGGTTGAGGTTGGAGTCGGAGGTGGAGCCCAGCAGACTGGACTTGATCTGGTTGAAGGGGCCTGGTAGGCAGGGGGGGGGGAGAGAGAGAGAGAGAGAGAGGGCGGAAAACAAAGAAGTTGTTTAGGATCCCAAACGTTCCACGTGGAAACGTCGCCGACGCCACTCCCACGTGTTGGCCGGGGTTTTCTTCACGGTGACGGTGACCTTTAGGAGAGCGCGTGTGTGTGGGGGTGTGTCTTAACGGCGGCGCTTAACGCCGCTGACTGTCACTTCAATCACCAGACGACATGTGCGTGTGCAACGGACAGGGGAGGCGCCGAGCTGGCACGCTCACTGGACTCACAGACAACGACGAGTTCAAGGTTCATGAGAGGGCGTCGAAGCAGGAGAGTGACGGTGAAACAATCAGACAACGTCAACCGTCAAGAACAATCAAGTACGAATGAATGTGGAACGATACGTTTAGAATCCTTCTTATTCCGGTTTCACGCTAAGCTGTTATTATGTATGCCTGTGGAGTCTACATTATATTCGAGCTTATACGTCACAAATGCAGTTATCTTAACATACGGTGTGCACAAAAAACAGACACAACTGCACCATTTTAAAAACAACAATACAACAGACAAGACCGTACACCACTGTTAGATGGCTCGTGACAGTGAGGGGAAATGTGACGTGAGCACGCACTGCTGATTCAGGGGTTTGTGGTAGGAGGTCGTTGAGTTGTTCCTGTTTCACTTCTTTTTTTTTTGGGGGGATCGTTAACAGTCGGGATGTCAAGGACAGAGGAGCACAGGCGGTCGGCGAGCTGCAGGCGAAGCCGGTCGAGAGCATGCTAGGGAACACCACGCGGTCCAAACAGTGACAGAGGGGAAAAATAAGAAGAAGCTCATGCTTTACCCCCAGCCATCCAGGAACGAGACACTAGCCAATCAGAAGAGAGGAGAGGAAAGAGGAAGTAAAGAGGAAGTGGAATTATGGGAGAGCCCGGGAGAGGCTCGATTCAGGTAAAAAAAAAGAAGAAGAAAAAACCTTTTTTTTGTTTTAGCATCATAAACAGGGGACGATACTGCGTTAGATCTGTGGGATTTGAAGATATAATTTCTGGACATGAATCCGCGCACAGATTGATGCAGCGACATTTCTTGTAACCTCTGAGCACTTCTGAGAAAGATAACGTTTTCAGTGTGAAATGTACCTTTAATTAGAAGTGATAACTGGCAGTCAACTTCAATCAAAGTTGACACAATTCAGAAAAAAAAGAGAACTTTTCTATAAGCTATTCAAATATAGTCATTCTAGTGTTTCTCTATTTATATTAACAGATTGTTATTCAAACAAGCAGGCAAGCAAGCAAGCAGGCAGACACACAGACAGACAGGCTCAGACCGTGTAAATACAAGCACACACATGCGTCCACAACACACACACACACACACACACACACACACACACACACACACACACACACACACACACACACACACACACACACACACACACACACCCAGTCTGGCTCTGTTAGTATTTTGAGACAGAGGTTGTGCGGAAACAAATGAGTTGACAGACAGTGGGAGGAAACAGCTGCTATAAACCTCCATTGATTGTTTCATCAATAACGGAGACATAGAGAGAGTTACAGACGGATAGATAAGGAGAGAGCAAGAGAGAAACAGATAGACAGAGAGAGAGAGGGAGGGAGAGAGAGAGAGAGAGAGAGACAAAGAGAGAATGAGATAGAGAGAGAGAGAGAGATAGAGACAGAGAGAGAGAGACAGAGAGAGATATTAGACAGAAAGAGAGAGCGAGATAGAGAGAGAGAGAGAGAGAGAGAAAGAGAGAGAGAGAGGAAGAGGCTAGATCCAGATGTCCTCTGGTGTGTCATGCAGACGTGTGGTGGGAGGCTGTCTGGGCTGGCGCTGAGCCTGTCCGCCCCCTGAGAAAGGGAAGGGGGTCACCAGGGGTCACAGCCAACCTCGGGTCTCTCCGGGACGTTCACACACCACCATCACCACCATTCATCCCCCATCAGCGAGTGTATCCATGCAGCAGGCTGGGGCGTGGGTGGGACGTGCCACACACACAAGAGCCCCCCCCCCTCCCCCCAAAGTCCAGTTTACCTTTGATGTTGCGACCGTTGTCTGCGGGCCCCACGTCGAAGGAAAAAAAAGAAAACGGGAAAAGGTGGAGAGAAGGAGAAAGAGAGAGAGAAAAAGAGAGAGAGGGGGGGGGGGGCGAAAGCATGAGAGGAGATTCCGATCATGATGGATGAGGTCCAACACACAGAGCCCCCCTCCCCCCCCGAAGGTGCTGCCTCCGCCGCGGTTCATTGAGGGGGGGAGGTGACGGAGCGCGCTGTCACCCGCTGCCGGCTGCTCTGACTGGCCGATAAGGCCGTGCGGGGGGGAGTGACTGATTGGCTGGGAGGAGAGGTCCAGGAAGACAAAGCTAGAGATAGAAGGGGGGGGCTGCTGCTGACTCAGGGGGGGGGGGGGGCGGATAGATGGATGGAGCACGGTGAGCACCAGTGGGGACTATAGGGAAATGTAGGCCACCGCTGGACTGCTCGTGTGTACATTACGTGCGAGTGTGTGTGTTTGTGTGTGGGTGTGTTTGTGTGTGTGTGTGTTTGTGTGTGTGTGTGTGTGTGTGTGTGTGTGTGTGTGTGGTGTGTGCGACAACGAGTAGGGCTTCCTGCGTCAATATAACAGCACTTACCCCCAATTTGTTCCCGTTTTACAGTGTCCTTGAGTCAACAGAAAGGCACTTATGAATCCCATGTGTTATTATTATTATTATTATTATCACATATGGCTATACAGTGCTGTGCAAAAGTATTTGCCCCCTTACAGATACTTATTGTTTTTGCACATTTGTCACACTTAAATGTTTCAGATTATCAAACAAATTTTTATATCAGACAAAGGTAACCTGAGTAAATACAAAAAGCTGTTTTTAAATGATGATTTCATTTATTAAGGGAAAAAAGCTATCCAAACCAACCTGGCCCTATGTGAAAAAGTAATTGCCCCCTGAACCTAATAACTGGTTGTGCGCTTGAGCTTAAGGTCACGAACTGATGGCCAGACATTCTCCTTCAGGATTTTCTGGTAGAGAGCAGAATTCATGGTTCCATCAATTACAGCAAGTCGCCCAGGTTCTGAAGCAGCAAAGCAGCCCCAGACCATCACACTACCACCACCATGTTTGACTGTCGGTATGATGTTCTTTTCCTGAAATGCTGTGTTAGTTTTACGCCAGATGTAACGGGACGCACACCTTTCAAAAAGTTCACTTTTGTCTCGTCAGTCCACAGAATATTTTCCCAAGTCCTGGGGATCATCAAGATGTTTTTTGGCAAATGTGAGACGGCCTTTGAGTTGTTTTTGGTCAGCAATGGTTTTCGCCTTGGAACTCTCCCATGGATACCATGTTTGCCCAGTCTCTTTCTTATTGTTGAATCATGAACACTGACCTTAACTGAGGCAAGTGAGGCCTGCGGTGCTTTAGATGTTGTTCTGGGTTCTTTTGTGACCTCCTGGATGAGTCGATGCGCTCTTGGAGTAATTTTGCTAGGCCGGCCACTCCTGGGAAGGTTCACCACTGTTCCATGTTTTCTCCATTTGTGGATAATGGCTCTCACTGTGGTTCGCTGGAGTCCCAAAAGCCTTAGAAATGGCTTTGTAACCCTTTCCAGACTGATATATGTCAATGACTTTGTTTCTCATCTGTTCTTGAATTTCTTCAGATCGGGGCATGATGTGTTGCTTTTTGAGATCTTTTAGCCTACTTCATGTTGTCAGACAGGTTCTATTGAAGTGATTTCTTGATTCTACAGTTCTGGCAGTAATCAGGCCTGGGTGTGGCTAGTGAAATTGAACTCAGCTTTCCCAAAAATGTGGTTAATATCAGTTAATTCATGATTTAACAAGGGGGGGGCAATTACTTTTCACATAGGGCCAGGTTGGTTTGGATAGCTTTTTTCCCTTAATAAATGAAATCATCATTTAAAAACAGCTTTTTGTATTTACTCAGGTTAACTTTGTCTGATATTAAAATTTGTTTGATAATCTGAAACATTTAAGTGTGACAAATGTGCAAAAACAATAAGTATCTGTAAGGGGGCAAATACTTTTGCACAGCACTGTAAATGGTGGGGGGGTCTGTGTTAACCGTGGCTTTGGGTCAGACCTTGGCACAAAAACCTACACGCGGAACCACAACAGGCACGGTGTCGAACACGGGCGGCGGAGTGTCGTACCTTCGCTGGCGTGGCGGTCCCGGAAGGCCATCTTGGAGTTGGCTGAGCCGAAGGCCTCCACGTCCTGCACGGAGGACGCCCGGCGGACGCTGCACACGCTCTCCCTGGAGGCGGTGGGGGTGAGGCCTGGGATGGAGCCCGGGGCCGGGGCGTCTCCGTGGGCCCCCGCCCCGCTCGCCCCGCCCGCCCTGCCCGCCTCGCACGCCCCACCGCCGAGCTCCGCGTGCAGCCGGCCCCGCGGCCCCTTGGGCGACGAGTGGTCCAGGGGCCCCGACACGGGCGTGGAGCAGTGGCTGGGGTCGATGAGGGCCCGCGTGTCGTTGCCGTACGACGGGCTGCAGGAGGCGTGGCGCCGGGCCGGCAGCGGGTAGTCCCGCGTGGCCACCGAGTCGTCGCTGCGGCGCGGCGAGTCGATCACAACGGCGTCCGGGTCCTCCTGCGGGAGCGACTGCTTGCTGAGGCCCAGGAGGTGCAGCGCGGGCAGGCGGAAGCGGAAGAACCGGCCCTTCCCTGCGGAGAGGGAGAGAGGGAGAGGGAGAGAGGGATTAGAGAAAGAGAGGAAGAGATGGGGAAAGGGAGAGGAGTGGGAGTGAGATTGGAGAGATTAGAGAAAGAGTGGAAGAGATGGGTATAGGGAAAGATAAAGGTGTAAGAGAAAGAGCGAAGTGGTGAAAGAGAAAAAGAGAGAGAGATAAAAGAAAAAAAGAAAGAGGAAAAGTGAACGAGGAGAGAAAGAAGTCGAGACATGGCGATTAGTTAATCAGTCAACGAGAAAGAAAAAGTTGTACGAGAAAAAAACGGAACAGAGAAAGTACGAAAGAGAGAAAGAGAAAGAGAGAGAAAGCAAGATAGAGAAAGAGGAAAGAAAGAAGTTGAGAGATAAGAGAAACAGTGAAAGAGAGAGACAAAAAGAGAGATAGAGAGTGAAAGAGAGAGAGAGAGAGAGAGAGAAAGCGAGCGAGAGACAGAGCGAGAGAGAGACAGACAGAGAGAAAGAGAGAGCGAGAGAGAGACAGACAAAGAGAGAGAGAGAGAGAGAGACAGAGAGAGAGAGAGCGAGGTGCATTGGGAGGTGATTAGTCAATCAGTCCATGTCTGTCTCCTGCTATGCTACACTGTAATTGACTGGAAGACAGCCGAGGGAACCAATTAAAGTGTGCGTGAGCTCCGAAGAGAGACCTTTGAATCCCCCCCCCCCCCACCCCCAAACCTCCAACCCCCTTTCACACACCAACACACACGCTTGCGACTACACAGGGCAGCATCCGGACTGCCGCACGTGTGGACCGCGGTCATTCCAAGGTACCCCACGGTGGTTATACGGAGCGGATGTTACAGGAACGTCCATGTTGATATCAATGCTCAAGTTCTCTCCACGGAATCGTCTGTCCCCCCTCTCGTGTCTCGATGGCCTGGCGTTCCTGTTCCATTCCCGGGAGAACGAGCCAGACTTCTTAGATTGAGCTTGAGGTTTGTTTCCCTGACAGTAGGCTTGAGTGACGCAGCCCCCCGTAACCTTGTTTTGGGTTCCATGCTGTTCGTATCAGACCAATACCGGCGGATTCCAGATTTTTCTCTCTTTCTCTCCCCCCCCCCCCCTCCACACATGCCTGCACAGTCGCTGCCAATATCGCTCACGAGCAACACAATCTATTTTAAAATACCGGCAGATCAAAACAAATGGCTGCCGTCCCCCCGGGGGGGCTACCAGCTTCAATCTCCCCTCAATTATTGAGGGAAATAAGACATTTGATGAAATATTCCGTGGCACAAAAACTCTGCTGCGTTCGTTAGAGTTACATAAAGGAGGAAATTTGAGTGGAGGTTTAGGAGACGGAGGAGGGGGGGGGGGGGAGCAAGGCTGGTGGAGGAAAGGTGACTATCGACATGAAGACCTGTATGTGAGGAAGCGGCCGGGGGGGGGGGGGGGGGGGGGGGGGGGGGCAAGGCTGGTGGAGGAAAGGTGACTATCGACATGAAGACCTGTAGGTGAGGAAGCGGCCGACGGAGTCCTGAGTGGGAAGAGAAGTGATGGAAACTTCCATCTTTCACATGCACGTGTGCACACAAACATACACATACATACATACCATATATGCGGTTCAATCAGAAAAAAGAGACCTTCCATGGGTAACCCTGGTGGAAATATGATACATTCATATGAGTGCAGGGGTGAAAGTAGATTTTATTTCTTGCTGGTACTCTACCACGACAATTTTTTTTATTTTTATATTTTATCCTAATTCTATTGGAGTGGAAATAATCTGGAAAGACTTTTAAAGTCATCGTAAAAGATTCGTTTTAATATTATTAAGGTGTAACTTTTAACAGGCTACTGAAAATGTACTAAACTTTCAAAGAAAAACACGCACATCCATCAAGAAAAGATAACACAGGCACCACATTGACCAGGCAATGTTTCTCAAGATAAAAACATAGCAAAAAAGAAATACAATAATTTATTGATTACAAATATCGTTCTTCCACCAAGCAAAGTAGGCCTTGCATAGTAACCTAGCAACGCAGGACGCTAACTTCCAAAACTTCTATCGGCGCATTGATACTTTGTAATACGGTCACAACTGTGTGGTTGTAGTGTTTTTACAACGGCTTCGTATGCGGCAGTCAATCATAATCAAATACTGGGGGTACGTTCCGACCGTATAGTAGCGTAGTGCACTACGGGGTGAACTGCACAGGCTATTCCGCCATAGACCAGATCAACGTTAATACCCTGTGCAGTCAACTTTGTACACGGAACGCACCCTGGAACTACCCATTTTATAACGTGAGTTTTGGCAGACCTCTTTCTGGTACTGCATACCGTCAGTGAATCTTATCCAGTGAATCGGACCGTACCGGCTTACTTTCACCCCTGTATGTGTGTGTGTGTGTGTGTGTGTGTGTGTGTGTGTGTGTGTGTGTGTGTGTGTGTGTGTGTGCGTGTGTGTGTGCGTGCCTGTGTGTGTGTGAAAGTGTTTACAAACAAGCATTATGCCTCCTCTCTGTTCTAACAAAAAAAAAAAGAGAAACTAGTCCACCATGCGTGACCAACCTGCTGCCATAGAGACCGCGCGTGTTTGCGTTCTCATGGCATACCATATGGGGCGCAGCATGCCTCCATCGTGTGTCATTTCAAGGCACATATGGCCCGGTATATATTTATACATTAAGCAACACCCCACTGTGCACTTTAATGATCAATTGTTTTGGCAACGGCCGTCCAGCACTCCCCCCCCCCCTGTCTCTTTCTGTCTGTCTGTCTCTCTGTCTGTCTGTCTCTGTTCTCTCCCCGTCTCTCTCTCTCTCTCTCTCTCTCTCTCGCTAGGTATATATGCATATACATGCAGTATGAACTTGGCTGAACCCTGGCGCCTCTACAGTGGTTGATAACAGCCCCTGAACAGGTGCAGTCGCTTATCAATGGAGTCAGTGCACAAAAAAACTAATAAAACAATTGAGTCCCTGCAGCCACCGCTATCTCCACGTCGAACCCGCTAATTTCCCCACCCTGACACCAAGGTACCAGAAGAAAGAAAAGGAGTCTAATTTTAGACATTTGCGGATCAGAGTGTGTTAACATAATCACCAGCTATGAGAAGAGGACGGCAGCAAAAAAATTATAATATGGATCCAGTTGTTTTTCTAACGAGTCATCAGACCACGCGGCCACAGGGACCAGTGATTAAAACCCGATCCACACAAACGTGCCAAGAATGACGTTTTAAAACGAGTGCTTTCCCAACATATCGACGCACACCGTCCTTCTCGGCGATGCCTCTCTGTGACAAAAAGACGGCCGTTTATTTTCGGTCGTTTTCGTCCGTAAAAGACGCGGTTATTTGCCGTAGCCGAGCCTCGCTGAACCCCGTGTGTGTGTTTGTAACAGCTTTACATCGCCCAAGGATAAACCTACAGACTACCACGCCGCTAATTAGCTCGGGACGTCGTCACGCTCTCGCTAAAAACCTGCCGGTGAACACAAAATAACCTTTTTTTGGAGGAGCGGGGGAAAAAAAACCTTTTGTGTCGACCCACCAAATGTAAAGGTGTCGCTTTGTGTGGCGTTCCAGTGCATTTGCAGCGCGGCGAGAAAGTGTGTGTGTGTGTAAGCGTGTGTGTGTGTGTGTGTGTGTTTGTGGTGTGTGGTATGTGTGTGTGTGTGTCTCCGCCGTCCTGGCAACTGATTTCTCTTTTCGCTCTCTATGCAAACACACTTGCCAAGCCACTTACGTCGCACACACCGGCTCCTGTTGCTATGATACCAGATAGCAATATTTGCATTCAATATTAATTTGGCTTTTTTTTTCTCTTCTCCCCTCTCTGAAATGAAATGTAAATCTAACATGTGGCCCCCTACATGAGAGGAAACGGAAAACGGGTGATTCAGCAGCAGGACAAAGGCCCGCTCTCTTTTTTCGCCGTCAGGAGGGATAGAACGCTGACGAAGTCGCTAAGGAGAGGGAAAGCGCAGCAGCTCAGGCGCTTTCCGTGCTTACACTTGCGATTTGCATTCGCTATCCCTCCAGGCGTTTAAGGAAAGCCGTCTCCTACACCCCCCCCCCCCCCCCCCCCCCCCGTCGTTTAGGCTCCACCCACGCACACGCACACACACGCACACACACGCAGACGCACACAGACGCACCCGCACGCACACGCACAGACTCTCACACGCACGCACACACACATACACACACACAGACACTCACACACACGCACACGCACACACTCACAGGCACAGACACACACAGACACATGGCCCACTCCTTGTCCACATAGATCAAAGTGTTATACAAAAGGTAAGCAAATCAAGACAGATCAGGAAGCTAGAGAGAACGGCGAGCCTCTAGTCTCCATGTAGGGCTGCACGATATGAGGAAAATGTGCGATATGCAATAACCTTGTGGAATATTGCGATAACGATAAACTTGCGATAAGAAAATAAAATATTGAAGTGCACAGCTCTGTCTTTCTGCTTTCACTATACTGTTCAAAAACAACAAATTTAACATGTTTAATTAAATCAACATCCTTTTATTGAACAAATAGGACATGTTCCTTAAAAATAAAGTACCAATAAAGAAATATATGAATGACAATTATACTTTAAAGAGCAGTTTCCTCTCCTGCTCTCTCCCAGCTTCTTTCCTATTGTGTCTCCCCACTGCCCCTCGCCTCTACGTCGTTTTCACTCTTCAAATTCTAGTCTACTCAACTCCAAAACTCTTGAAATCTTAAACAACTTGCATTTAAATTATTACAACTATACACACTTACAAGTTCTTAGCCAAGAAAACCAGGAATAGGAAAAATGTATATGTTCTATACATTTCATGCAACATCTTATTTGTGTATGTGAAGTATTTATTTTGAACGACACTCGTCTCATGCAATTATATTAACTGCATTATAATTACCTTCAGTGCTGTCTCTTCTATTTCTGATTTCACCCTGGCCTGGATGTCATTGACCTTTTCCCCACTGATATAGGTAGCTTTGAATCTTGGATCCATGAATGATGACATGTCCAGAAGTTCTTGAGTTGCTGGGTTGTCATACTTTGTATTCATATAATCTAAGATCTTTACCTTAATGGACTTGGTTAGATCTGTGTCCTGTTCCGCTTCTGCGAGAAGTGATGTCTTCATGAGATGAAGGACTGGTTTCACATATGAAACACTGACGTAACTTTCACCAGAAAGAGCCTCTGTAAATTCATGCAGAGGCTGTAATGCCCTGTTTAGGGATTCAAGGACGTCCAGGTCCTGCCAGGAGGGAACCAGGTGCCTTGTTTTTCGTTCTGCCGAGAGAACATGAGATAAGGCTCGCTGCTGCTCTAAAACCCTCTCCATCATTCGCTGCTTAGAACCCCATCTGGTTTGGCATTCTGTGATCAGTGAGTGTTCTGGGAGACTGTGCTCTTTTTGGGCTTCCCTAAGTGCCACCTTCTGCTTCCAGCTGTGAGAGAAATGTCCATCTAACTTTTTGCACAGCCCTGCAGCGCGGTCAATGCGGTTGTCATCTTTAAGAGCATGATCTGCAGTGAGCAAAATATATTTAAAATACATATACAATACAAATTGCACATTTACTTCATTAGTTTATGGTTAGGCATGAACAAGTTATCATTTCTCTCACATCCCATTTAGTTGGGTTTTGAGCATCAACTCTATATAGCCTCAAAAGCAATGGGCTCTACAATATAATTAACTAAACTACAATTACAAAAGCAAGTTTACATTAGAAATATGATACAAAAAATGTTTCCTAACTAAACAATTTCTCAATTAATAATTAGGCTCTATGTCTATTGTTATTAGGCATTATGTGGGTTTTAACACAGGAATGCAATTGAATTGGCTACAATAGCAATGTCAGTCATGCAGATAAATGTATTCAGTAATTTTCGTAACACTTACTGATGGCGAGATGCAGCCTGTGGCCGAAACACTGACGTCTTGTCCATTCGTTAAGTTCAGAGGCCTTGACAACGTAGGAGCCATTGTCGGTGGTGATGCAGACTTGGTTGGCTTTATTCAAATCCCAGCTTGAAAGTGCTTCACGTAGGCCAAGTGTTATATTTTCCCCCGTGTGTTCTAACGGAAAATAAGCTGTTTGCAGACACAGGCTTTTCAGTTCGAAGTCTTGATTGATGAAATGCACGGTGACTGATGTAGGGCTTTGTTGTTCAACTAGACCAAAGTTGTATTCAACTCCTTTCAGTTGCAATTCGACGGTCTTTCTACATGTGTCGTACATTTGAGGAAGAGCAACACGGGAAAAATAATTACGCGATGGAATTTGATATCTTCTGTCTAATTCGTTTATCAGACTTACAAACCCCTCTTTGCTCACTGTATTTATAGGCGTCCTCTCCTTAGCCAAATAAACTGTGATGGCTTCTGGGATATCTTTGTGGCGTTTGGATGTTTTCTCGTAAGGAGTCACATTCGCAAAACTCTGAGAAATTGATGGCTGTTGTTGGACTGATGACAAGGGAGTCTTGGATTTGCTACCGGATTTAGCTTTCGCGGGTTCACTTTTTTTTCCCGCATTCGTCATGTAATTTGTTATGGTTGTGTTGCAGGTGGTGATACAGGTTAGATGTATTCCCTGTTGTAGTTGCCACGACCTTCAGGCAAGACTTGCAAAGTACCTGTGCTTGTAGCACGTCATCTCTCTTCTATCCGAAATATTGCCGGACAATTGAAGTGCTTTTCTTTTCAGGCACCGATTCTTCTCTGTCATGCAAGTTTTCGGTTGCACTCATCTTGATGCGTACCCTATTTTCACATCGAGCACTGCACTAGTCTAAACCTCACTTGCATTGGAGAAGATTCTGACCAATCATATGATATGGGGCCTAATAGCGAGGGATCTGACTGATTGGCCAAATGTATCCGCGCGGTGAGAGATTGAATAGCATGGTGCGTATCAGACAATGAGGTGTGATCACAAAATGTAATTATCAAAAGAATAATCATTAAATTAGTTGATTATGTTTAGACCAATGAAATATCGCAGCCTTAAACGATGTGTTTATCGCGCAAGTTGACATCGCAATGACGATAAAAAAA
>JAPMUY010004820.1:0-2500 GCA_026901105.3 Galaxias olidus
AGCCACATCCCAGGGGTTCCCACCTGTACTCTGTTGACGTGGAAAACCTGCCATGCCTGCAGGACAGAGCTGTAGAATGGTGTAAGTCCCGACAAGTCTGCCTCCGCTGGCCTCAAAAGGAACAGATGTTTATCGTATCCCAGACGCCCAGCCCTCCTCAGCAGCAGCCTGGCCGTGTCCATCCAGCTCAATCCATGGCTGTACAAAAGTCTCTGTGCCATTTGGAGCCTATATGCCATGACTCTAGACTGGATGTCCATAGGGCCTTGACCCCCCTCAGCTAGTGGCAGATAGAGTCCAGCAGCACGAAGCCAGTGGTACCCCAACCAAAAGAAGTCCACCATAATCCTCTGCACCTCTTCTACTAAAGCCCTTGGTGGAGGAACAATGTTCATTTTATGCCATAAAGTTGAAGCAACCAAATTGTTCGCAACCAGGACCCTTCCCCGATATGACATCTGGGGTAATAGCCATTTCCAACGTGACAGTCTGGCACACACCTTCTCAGCAACACCCTCCCAGTTCTGCTTCTGATACTCATCTGACCCTATAAATACCCCTAAAACCTTAACCCATTCTTTCCCCACTTTAGACCCTGGGGCAGACTGGGTGCTGCCCCATCCAGCCACCCTCTCATCTGCAAAGCCTCACTCTTCCCCCAGTTTATCTTCGCTGAGGAGGCTTTTCCATACAGCTCTAAGCTCTCAATTAAAACTCCAATATCCCCCTGGCTCCTGATAAACACAGTTATGTCATCAGCATAGGCTGATACTACTGATATACGACTCTGAGAGAGTCCTGGCAGGGAAAGACCCGTTAGCCTACTCCTAAGTCTGGCCAGCAGAGGCTCCACTGCTAAACTATAGAGCTGTCCCGAAGCCGGACAACCCTGTCTAATCCCTCTTGTTACAGAAATGGGACGACTTAGACCACCCCCCACCTTAACTAAAACAGAAGCCTCCCTATATAAAAGCTGTACCCATGAAATAAAACCCTCCCCAAAACCAAAGGCTTTCAAAGTGGAAAATAAAAAGGTATGATCAACACGATCAAAAGTCTTTTCCTGGTCCAAGGACAGTAAACCAATGCTAAAATCACAGCTTTTACATATGTCTATAATGTCTCTCATCAGGTGCAGATTGTCCATTATCGACCTATCTGGAATACAGTAGGACTGGTCCTTATGTATCAGGATCCCTAGATACACTTTTAATCTGTTTGCCAGAACCTTAGACAATGTTTTATAATCTGTGCAAAGCAGCGCAACTGGTCTCCAGTTTTTTAAAAGTGCCAAGTCTCCTTTCTATGGCAGCAAAGATCAAGCTGCACGGCAACAGAAGGTTTGGAGCGATCCCCCTTCATAGCACTCCAGTAAGACCTCCCGAATGTCCACTCCAATACAGCCCCAGAAATGTTTGAAAAACTTAGCGGGCAGACCATCAATGCCAGGAGCCCGAACAGGAGCCAATTGGTTGATCGCTGTAGTGAGCTCCTCATAACTGAGCTGAGAGTCTAAGGCATCGCGTTCACTCTGCTCCAGCTGAGGTAGCTCCTGAAGAAGCTCAGCGGTACATTCTGTATCGGAAACCTCCGCCCCATATTGGGCTGCATAGAAGTCCACTGCATGCTTTCTCATTTCTGCAGGGTCTGTGGTTACCCTCCCATTGGGAAGACTAAGGCAGGCCACTTGTTTCTTCTGAGCCACTGTTCTCTCAAGGTTGAAAAAGAAAGTGCTGGGTGCATCTATTTCCCTAATATTAATGTAACGGGCTCTAACCATAGCCCCCTTCACCCTCTCTTTTAAAAATAAACCTAACTCCTTTTTCTTTTCTTTCAATAGTATACCGTCTTCCTTGTCTACATTTAAAATCAGGCTGCATTCAATATCCCTGATCTCCTGCTCCAGTCGCTGAACAGCCTCCCTAATCCTAGCAGTAGAGTTAGAGGTATACTGCTGGCAGAAGACTCGAATCTGGGCCTTACCCACCTCCCACCACTGGCTCAAGGAACTGAAGTCACCCTTTTTTGCCCTTCATGGTTCCCAGAAAGTCTCAAATTTTGAACTAAAGAGCCTATCCTGAATCAGCTTAGTATTAAAATGCCAATACGTTCTGGGCCTGGCAATGGTGCTGGTACACACATCACTTGTCACAAGATGGTGATCAGTGAAACCAACCGGATAAATAAAACTCCTCAGTAACCTTGAACTGAACAAATCTGATAAATAAATCCTGTCTAATCTTGTTGCACTAATTGAACTATTTAAAACTCTGACCCATATGTACTGCCTCACTATAGGGTGTTTAACCCGCCAAGCATCCATCAGTTTTGATTGGTTTAAAAGTTGTGATAGACATGTGGAGGACTGCAGGTGGGGCTCCTCCCTGTTCCTGTCTAGTGTAAAATCAACTGTGCAGTTCCAGTCCCCTCCCATAATGACACATTCACCCTGACCAACCTGTGCTAATGTGTCCATCAAAAGTTTAAAAACCGCTATCCG
>JAPMUY010004820.1:12500-34150 GCA_026901105.3 Galaxias olidus
TCCATCCCCCTAACCCCATGCACCACTACCCCCCCCAGGACTGTACACATCCCCCCTAACCCCATGCACCCACCCCCCCCCCCCTGTAATCCCCCATCCATCCCCCTAACCCCATGCACCACCCCCCCCCAGGACTGTACATCCCTCCCTCCATCCCCCTAACCCCATGCACCACTACCCCCCCCCCCCCCCCCCCCCCCCCAGGACTGTACATCCCCCCCTTTCTTTACTTCCTTCCTCTCAATCCCCTGTCTTTGGTTGGCCCACACTCTTTTGGGCCCCTTATTGTGTTTTCTCACAGCAAACCCCTCCCTCTCTCCCTCCCTCTCTCTAACCCCTCTCTCCCTCCTTCTCTCTAACCCCCTGCCTGCCTCCCTCCCCCCGCTCTTCATACAGCAGAGGGAGGCCTTGTCTCCTCCCACCCTCCTCCCTCCTTACCCACTCCCTTGTCTCCTCCCTCCCTCCATACAGCAGAGGGAGGCCTTGTCTCCTCCCACCCTCCTCCCTCCTCCCACCCTCCTCCCCCACTCCATCCCTCCATACAGCAGAGGGAGGCCTTGTTTCCTCCCTCCTCCCCCACTCTCTTCCCCACTCCATCCCTCCATACAGCAGAGGGAGGCCTTGTCTCATCCCTCCTCCCCCACTCCCTCCCTCCATACAGCAGAGGGAGGCCTTGTTTCCTCCCACTCTCCTCCCTCCTCCCCCACTCTCTTCCCCACTCCCTCCCTCCATACAGCAGAGGGAGGCCTTGTCTCCTGCACCGTCTCTACACAGCAGTGGTTGTCCAGCTCTGCATTATTCATTTACCTGCAACACGCACACTCAGATAAACACACACACACACACACACACACACACACACACACACACACACACACACACACACACAGAGAGAGAGAGAGAAAGACAGTATGTTGTGTGTGGCATACATATATTCCCTGTGATCCAGCAGGCTGTGCATATAAAGCCAGGCCCTGGGCTAGCCCCGTCCAGTTGCCCAGATCACAGGACAGAGACTCTCCCTGCTCCCCTGAGTGCCTCTGCCTTTGTGCCTCTGCCTTTGTCTGCATCCTCCCAACATGGGGTGTACACATATACTGTGTGTGTGTGTGTGTGTGTGTGTGTGTGTGTGTGTGTGTGTGTGTCAGCCTTTGACTGCATCCTCTCAACATGGGGTGTACACATATACTGTGTGTGTGTGTGTGTGTGTGTGTGTGTGTGTGTGTGTGTGTGTGTGTGTGTGTGTGTGTGTGTGTGTTTGTCTGCATCCTCCCAACATGGGGTGTACATATATACTGTGTGTGTGTGTGTGTGTGTGTGTGTGTGTGTGTGTGTGTGTGTGTGTGTGTGTGTGTGTGTGTGTGTGTGTGTGTGTGTGTGTGTGTGTGTGTGTGTGTGTGTGTGTGTGTGTGTGTGTGTGTGTGTGTGTGTCGGTCTTTGTCTGCATCCTCCAAACAAGGGTCTGTACACATTTAAATTTCTGTGTGTTTACTATGTACTGTGTGGTGGGTCTTTGTCTGTGTCTTTGCATGAAGAGTTTTATAAAATTGTGATTGTTCAGATGTATATTTATATCTCTGTGTGTATAGTGTTAACGTGTTTGTGTTTACGTGTATGTATGCACATTTGTGTGTGTGTGTGTGTGTGTGTGTGTGTGTGTGTGTGTGTGTGTGTGTGTGTGTGTGTGTGTGTGTGTGTGTGTGTGTGTGTGTGTGTGTGTGTGTGGTCCCTCAGTCTGCCTGTGGGTGTCTGCGGTGTCTGAATGGATTACATTAACCAGGAAGTCTAGCTACTCAGACCTTTAGCTCCTCTAATCTCATTGGCTAATGGGAATTTACTGTCCAATTGTTCAAGGAACTCAATAAGCTTAGTAGCTATTGGTTATTTTTATAACTCAATGTTTTTCCGAATCCGTGGCATAAAAAATGAGAGGACAATTTTGATTCTCACATGGCCTTTTATAATATTTATTTGTGTGAATATTTCTAATATTGTATTTACCTGTGTGTGTTTGTCAGTTGGTTTAAGAGATTGAAATCCGTCACGCTTTGTTTGGGAAGCATCAACGTTTGAATCGCTGACAGAGATTAAAGTTAAAACGCTTTTTGCCGATTGGCCACGGAGGTAATCCTCTGTGTTTTGATTGGACACGCAGATATCCCTGAAGAGTCCTGATTGGTTACGGGGTTTAACACACACGTCTTAAGGCTGTTTGATAGAGGGTGTGTGTGTTTTCTGTGTGTGTGTGTGTGTGTGTGTGTGTGTGTGTGTGTGTGTGTGTGTGTGTGTGTGTGTGTGTGTGTGTGTGTGTGTGTGTGTGTGTGTGTGTGTGTGTGTGTGTGTGTGTGTGTGTGTGTGTGTGTATGTTTGTGTGTGTTTTCGTCAGAGGGAGAGGGATAGAGAAGAGAGGGTTGGAGGTTGTTTCAACATTTTGGTTCCACACAAACACAAACACACATTATACACGCTCTCTCTCTCACACACACACACACACACACACACACACACACACACACACATGTCAGCAGGGATGAGACAAACCGTAGCCAGGGAGAAGGCACTGTGGCCTTTAACATGAGAAGATAAACGCTGCCCAGGATTTATGGCCTGTCAAAGTTGTGATGAAACAGTGTGACAACACACACACACACACACACCCACACACACACACAATTGTAATCCTCCTCACATGCATGAATTGCACAAGTGTGCCCAGACACGTATGTATAGGCATCCACCCGTTGACAAACACAAATTGGTGTGAGCCCACAACATGGTGCACACTAAAATGAACACACACCATAGCTATGGTTCTGGATGTGGCTCTGTCATTCTCTCTCCCTTTCTCTCTCTCACACGCACGCGCGCGCACACACACACACACACACACACACACGAGCTGCCAGCCCTACTGATTGATAGATTGGTCCACTGGGTCCATCTAGTGCCTTGACTTTGAGCGTTCTCCTCCTCCTCCTCCACCTCCTGGCCCCAGAGCGATAGAATACTGCCTTAAATGTAAATCAGTGAAATCACACATCTTTGGAAATCTCATGTAACCCATAAGGCTGTGAAACACAGTCACTCCCTCCCTAACCCATAAGGCTGTGAAACACAGTCACTCCCTCCCTAACCCATAAGGCTGTGAAACACAGTCACTCCCTCTATCCCTCTCTCCCTCTATCTCTCCCTCCCTCTCTCTCTGAAACACAGTCACTCCCTCCCTAACCCATAAGGCTGTGAAACACAGTCACTCCTCTCTATCCCTCTCTCTCCCTCTATCTCTCCCTCCCTCCCTCCCTCCCTCCCTAACCCATAAGGCTGTGAAACACAGTCACTCCCTCCATCCTTCCCTTCCTCTCTCCATCCCTCCCTCCCTCTCTCTCCTCTTTCTTCAGTCTATTCCCATCTCTTTCTTTCTATTTTGTCTCAGGTTATCTCTCCCTCTGTCGTTCCTCTCCAGCCACTCTTCTCTCTGTTCATATGTCTATAATGTGTGTTCTGCTATAGTTCTCTCCAGTAAAGCTTCCTCTGCCTCAACACCACCCTCTTCTTCTTCTCCCCCTCTCTTCTCTCTTTTTTTACTCTTACTCATCTCTCTCTCTCTCTCTAGTGGCATTCTGGGAATGGTAGGTGATTCATGCGCTGTAGATGGATTCTCACCCACGCATTTCTCTGCAGACTCTCACACACACACAGACACACACACAGGGAGCAGTTCCTAGACTCAAACACACAAATTTAAAGGTTTATATCTTAATACAAACAACTCTCAGGTAAAACTTGAATGTTCCGTGTCTGAAGATGAGCTTGCAGTAGAGACGGGGGAGGAGGGGGTGTGGCCTGTGGGGACAAGGAGGGGAGTCTGAACCAATTACGAGACAGAACCTGCCTGACAGGGACGGCCATTCGGGACCTCTCTCTCTCTCTCTCTCTCTCTCTCTCTCTCAGCACCTGCACACATTTCTGTCAACCATGCAATAAAAAAGCAATATTGTCCGTCCTAAATGTATTTGTTTTCCCTTTCTCTTCTCTCAATAATGTTAACACATTTATCTTTGTAATGATTTTTTTCTGGTGCCCTGATAAGGGATACAGCATGCAGTAAAATGGATGGGGTGGGGGTGGGGTGGGGTGGGGGGGCAGCGGGATTTGGGCTGGGAGAGTGGGAGATAGGCAGAGGGATTAAAACAAGACATCCTGCTCCTTGAGACCGGCTGGCCGACTGGCCGTGATGTCATCAATTAGAGGCAGACGAGCAGGCGTGTGCACTCGACCTGACCTCAGCCTGGTCAATGGGAATCCTCAATTAAGCCTGCTATCGAGTGTGTCCAACACTCACACACACACACACACACACACACACAGAGAGAGAGAGAGAGAGAGAGACGTGCACAAACTCACACAGATAAGCTCTCACATGCAGAGGCTAGCACGCACACCCACATAACACACCGCATAACACACACACTCATGCACATTCTCCCGCACACACACAGTGCACACTCTACATTAGGAATTAACGCCCCAGGTTGCAGACTAGATCAATGCAGTCAATAGGTGTATCTTTTCCCAAATCTCATTGAAGTGAATCTTTTTTTCAGTATTCCACTTCTGGATCCTCTTGTTATTGAATCTTTCACAGGGCCCAACCTCAACGAAATTACTGTGCAAAGAGCATAAAAACCTGCCCACGCCAGCACGTACACACACACACACAGCAAATGAAACGTCCAATTGATTTTTGTTTGTCCCGACACATGTCGATGTGTGTTTGTCTCATGTAAGCATTTAAACGGGAGAGGAGTGCGCTGCGAAGCTTTTAGCGCGCCGCTACGAGTGCTAGCCCTTGGGCCGGTGATTGAAATGAACTGGTAGCGCTGACTTAACACACAATGACACCATAACAACAAGTGCTGACTGGGTGTCAGAGCTGTGGCCGGGCAGCCCCCTTTAAACACACAGAGCCCTCTGAGGACCAGCAGGTCTACAGTCAGTCTCTTTAAACACACACACAGAGCCCTCTGAGGACCAGCAGGTCTACAGTCAGTCTCTTTAAACACACAGATCCAGGACCAGCAGGTCTACAGTCAGTCTCTTTAAACACACAGTGCCCTCTGAGGACCAGCAGGTCTACAGTTAGTCCCTTCAAACAGATAAACGATAAAAGACACACAGATAAAAACAACCAATATTCAAATGTTAAAACAATGACTAGGTGCATGTAGGATTTATTTTTGTAAAGCCAAACACATATGAGATACATTTATTTGCACTGGGGGCTTATATATTATATTTCTCTCCCCAAACTTCACCGGTCTGACTCCCTGACAAGACACATTTCTTTTCCATCTCTGTCTGTAGACAGTCTCCATGTTGTAATGGTGCAGCAGTGATCTGCTGAAAAGAAAGCAATCCCCCCCACCCACTCCCCCTCTCTCTCTTCACTCTCTCTTTACCTCCTTATCTTTCTCTCTTTCTTTCTCTCGCTTTACCTCCCTCTCTGTCTTCCTCCTTTGGCTAAGCAGCTGACACCTGGAAGGGAGGGACACCAGACATTGATTGGCACGGACTGCAGCCAATTAGTGGCAGGGAGTCCGAGAATCTGAGCAGCGCTCATCGATCAACCCTGTCGAGAGAGAAATCGATGAGCCAACCAATTAGGTTTTGTTGAGTCAGCGAAGCCATCGATAAAGAGGGTGAACAGTGTGACGTCACAATGTTTCAATGGATATGCTTGAAGGTTTTTATCGTACCGAATTCATTTCATTCATCCTCCATTTTGTCCATGGATCGTTACTCCGAAGCACAAGAGAGTGTTGTGGTTGTTGTTTTTGGGTTCCTTGTCGTTTCAAAGCATGCCCATAAGACTTTTTCCCAGTTGCATTCTACCCAAGGCTATCCATTGCTCGTATAATATCTCTCCCTGGCTTGCCAGCCTTGTGGAGAGACCAGTAGCTTTATTCTAGACTTTCACTTTTAGAACCCTTACATGAGAAGAGATGTGACCTGTGTGATAACTATGGGGGAAAATATATTCATTATACTTCCTCGTTAACTCTTTATTGATTGCATTAACAAGAAACGTTCGTACATTTTAACAAACCTAATGAGATAGAAGGTGGTCACATCTAACCATCAAATCATATCAGTCATTTGTAATATTTCTTATATCATACAGCAGGAACATATTCGCAGTGAGGCTAATGACATTATACAGTCTTTACAGTACTAACGATCTGCACAACGGGACTGCAATCACACTCCATTAAATATGCTAACAACAATGTAACCTCATGAAGCCCTGCCTCCGCCACGCCGTGTAAGTATTACACATGCACACTCCTGAAGACCACGCGAGGTGTCTGAGCACACTTTGTACACACTATTACAACGCATAGTACAGCACAGATGGATAAGCAGAGGAGGAGACCAGATGTGAACATAGGAAGTTATAGCTGATATGGAACATTATTTGCCGCTTACACCCCAACCCCCACCCTAGCCCACCCCCATAGCAACGATCAAGACTCCTGACTACTCTAGTGAGTGTCTTTAAAAGCACCCTCAAATAAAATTTATTATTTAAATTATTGCCACAAGTGGTAAACAGAAAAATAGAATAGAACAGAATTTGTACCGTCCCCCTTTCCGAAGGCTAAACTCCTGACTACAGTGGGAAACGGAACTAGAGTAGAATAGAATAGAATAGAATAGAATAAAAATAGAATAGAATTCAATAGAATAGAATGTGCAGCTTACTTCTCCTATAGTACAGTACACAGTCCTACAAAGATCTCTACCCTGGCAGCAGAAGGAAGTGAACAGAGAGACCATACTGTCACATTAAGCCTACTAACGCCAGAAGAGATTTCACTCTACATTATTTACCGTCGATGCCTTTAAATCTATTATTTACAAACAAATCATTACTGACAACAAAAAGAAATAGGGTGTTTATTCCCATTTCAACTATCTTATGTCCCAACTGTTTTTGCCAGAACACAGTGTATCTGTGTGATCTCATCATCATCATCATCGTCATCCGCTTTGTCCGGGGTCGGGTCGCGGAGGTAGCAGTTCAAGCAGGGCATCCCAAATTTCCGTTTCCCGGGCCACATTAACCAGCTCTGACTGGGGGATTCCAAGCGTTCCCAGGCCAGTGTGGAGATATAATCCCTCCACCTGGTCCTAGGTCTGCCCCGCGGCCTCCGCCCAGCTGGACGTGCCTGGAACACCTCCCTAGGGAGGCGGCCAGGTGGCATCCTTACTAGATGCCCGAACCACCTCAACTGGCTCCTTTCTACGCAAAGTAGCAGCGGCTCTACTCCGAGTCCCTCACGAATGGCTGAACTTCTCACCCTATCCCTAAGGGAGATGCCAGCCACCCTCCGGAGGAAACTCATTTCCGCCGCTTGTATCCGCGATCTCGTTCTTTCGGTCATGACCCACCCTTCATGACCATAGGTGAGAGTAGGAACGAAGATAGACCGGTAGATTGAGAGCTTTGCCTTCTGGCTCAGCTCTCTCTTCGTCACAACGGTGCGATAGAGCGACTGCAACACCGCACCCGCTGCTCCAATTCTCCGGCCCATCTCTCGTTCCATTTTACCCTCACTCGAGAACAAGACCCCAAGATACTTGAACTCCTTCACTTGGGGTAAAGACTCATTCCCTACTTGGAGTAGACAAGACAAGATCTGTGTGATCTATCCATTCTATTTCTACGTGTGGTGGATCACAGGCGGGGCCTAGGTGAACGGAGGCTCCAGATGTTCTTAAGGAGAGTCTATAGAGGCTCCAGATGTTCTTAAGGAGAGTCTTTAGTGGCTCCAGATGTTCTTAAGGAGAGCCCATAGTGGCTCCAGGTGTTCTTAAGGAGAATCTATAACCGACAAGCAGTCCTGCCTTTCTGGGTCATTTTTGTTTTTGATTCTAGAAGCTACCCCAACCACAACCCCGTTCCACTTCAAAGATACGGCCGGCCCAGTAGGATGGCAGAGAAATCCACATGACGTCTGTTCACAAACACACACACACACACACACTCAATCGTGCACACGTTTTCTCTCTCTCTCTCTCTCTCTCTCTCACCCACGCTCACACACACACACACACACACACACACACACACACACAACATAAAATGAATAAAACAAACACACACACACAGTCACATATAGCGACACTTGGAGTTTCTGGGACACAGTCGACCTCAGTAGAATTATTAACATGGTGGACACACACACACACACCACTGATTACTTTCAATATTTCCCCCTCTCTCTCTCTCTCGCTCTCTCGCTCTCTCTCTCTCTCTCTCTCACTCCGCATCTCTCTCTCTCTGCATCTCTCTCTCTCACTCCGCATCTCTCTCTCTCTCTCTCTGCATCTCTCTCGGCATTCTTTTCTCTCTCTCTCTCTCTCTCTCTCTCTCTCTCTCTCTCTGTCTCTCCATCTACTATCCCTCTTTCCCTCCTACACTATAGTCACCTCCCCTCTCTCTTCCTGCACCAAAAGAAACAGGACTTTACATTCTATTTCAGTGCCAGAAACCACAATTATATTTCAGTTTGTGATAGGTTACTTTTGAATTCAGAATATCTTTACTGTATCCATGCTATATTATAAACAATTGTTACTGTATATTATATACATAGTGTAAATTAAAGCTGCAGGTTTGGCACAGTTGTTAGGGTGTTGACTTCCTCCTCCCTCCCCCTTCCTCCCCCTTCTCCTTCCTTGCCCCTCTCTTCTCCTCCTGGGTCATGTTGTCTTGTAGGATCAGGAAGCGTACACCCTCACTGTTTCCTCCCCCCTCCTAGCTACCTTACCTCCCTTGCCCCCCCCCCCACCCACCCACACACACACACACACACACACACACACACACACACACACACACACACACACTTCTTGTTTCTCTACAACCTTTCAACTTCACCTCCTGACACACATCTATAAACACACACACTCACACAGTACCACACACACACTCACACAGTACCACACACACACACTCACACAGTACCACACACACACTCACACAGTACCACACACACACACTCACAGTACCACACACACACACTCACACAGTACCACACACACACTCACACAGTACCACACACACACACACACACAGTCGCACATGTACGTGCTTACCCCCATGCCCCTCTCCACCTTTTTTCTCCCCCCTCAGGAAAGTGCAGTGGTACATGACACAACAGATGTATTCTGCAGGTCCCCCCCCCCCCCTTCACTTGCTGCCCCTGCCTCTACCAGGTTTCCCCTAACTTCCTCCCCTACACCCCACCCCCCTTTCCCTCCCCGAGAACAACTGAAAGCCGGACAGACCTCATGGATATTTGATGTGTCTTATATCTCCACCAAAGTCTCTGTTGTCTGGCAGCAAAGCCCCTCTTACACTGACCTGTCAATCATCTCAGTCCATATAAAACACAATGCATATTCTAAAACAAAAATGTATTTCATAATAATGCACCCGCTGCAGTGTCTGTGTAAGAGGGGGGAAAAGCACAATATGTATTTTGTTCTATTTGTATCGGCTCAGGTAAACCTGTTATTGTAGCTAGGCAAACCCGATTGGCACGGTACAGCTCAGTTTGGCGCAGCAGTGGTAGAGAGGCTGTGAGGGTACAGACGGCAGCATGGCGATGTGGAGGCAGTCACAAAACACAGTGGGGGGGTGTCACAATATTACTACATACATCTGAATCTCTACGAGCGGGTGTTGGGTTAGGTTATGAGAAACAAACAAAAGAAATTGTATTGTGTTAGCACCGGCCCCAGTTTGATTTCTTATTTTGACAGGCTTTTTGTAATTCCCTGGTATGTGGTCCACTTTGGGTGTCATTTGGTGTGAAGACGTATCAGCACCCCATTAAGAATCAATGAAAGTCTCAAGTCCCTAGGGGCTTGAAAGTTAATACTTTTAAAACTAAACTTAATTTTTTTCTTTCAAGCAAATCTTTTTTCCCAAACGGTTGTAGAGACTTGAAAGTTAGCTCTACCCTGGCTATTGTGGGAGTGCCGTTTCAACAATGCCACCCACAAGTCACTACAACAAGCAGAAGAACATTAATTAATTGCCTAACTGAAAAATGTAAAACTTAATTGAAAACAACAAAATCTTTCTTTAATCTGGAAAGTAGCAACTTATTCCAGCTCAGACCAGCAGGCAATGAACACTCCTGAGAGCTAGTTAACATCCATACTCTTAATCATGAGAGGACTACTTGAACTATAGCAACTGTCAATACATACAACTGCTCACTGCAGTTACCCGGCTTTTGATGGCTTGCTCAATGCTGACCTGGCAGTCCATGTGCACGCCGCATGCACAAACACCCCCAGTGCCTGTTTCCATTTCCATTTTGACCTCACTGGAGTTGAAAAACCTAGCAGGAGTATTTCCACGGGTCCACTAGCTCCGTCTCCCTGTGTTGGAGCCCCACATAACGAGGTTGAAATACACATACCTCAAAAAGCAATGAAAAACATTTGAGGTTGGAATGGCCTGACAGTGGGATCCCTCCGCGCCACACCAGGAGTCCCATGTCCAGGGAGGACATCTCCTTGATGTTTCACTCCTGCCATGCATGATTTCTAAACAACATGTTGGGCCTCTCAAGACAAATAAAATAAACTGCTGCCAAAAGACCTGGCCAGGCCCACCCTCCATAAAACAAACCCCCACCAGTCAAATGTTTATCTCCTTTACCATGCCGCTGTAGGAAGTTTTTTTCGGTCGGATTTAGGGATCTTAGACTTAGATCACTCTCAGACATGGCATGTCCTTTTCTAGAAGAGCCAATTGACATAAAAGCACAAATACTCCGCAGAAATCTCCGTCAGGAGAGGATGATCTCGCTTGGATGTTTTATCATTTCCTGATGATCATCTGGTTGAGCGTTACCATTTTCCTGCTCAATCGAATATTTATTTGAACAATATTCTCAGCCCTAGTATCGGTCATATGACACATCGTGGACATGCTCTCAGTTCAGAACAAACTTGGTTTCTTTGCCAGCGGGTGTTTTCTGTACAACATCGGTGACGCTGAGCACATTTCCAAGGCAACTGTCTGTCGGGCTGTCAGAAATGTGACTCTTGCACTCAAACGTTTATTGTACACTCTTGTGTTGTTTCCAAGTCACAGACCCACAAAATACATCAAAGAGGAATTCCACAGAACTGCAAGTGTCAGTCAAACCAATAGTTAAGTTATTTAACATGACACTTCGAGCACTGATCAGTTCATTTGAATCATATATTGTAGGATTTCCAGGAGTGATTGGCTGCATAGATGGGACACATATTCCTATAAAAGCTCCTTCAGTAAATGAACAAATCAGCTCCTACAACTAAATTATGTTCTGCACTGTCAAGATCACATGTGACTCAGCACACATCATCAGCAAAGAGGAGGCAAAGTGACCTGAGTCTGTGCATGTTCTCCAATGTTTTGTGAGTGTACATTGAGCGCTAGATTTGCCCGTGGTGAGTTATGTCCCATTATAATATTTACTTTCCTCCTATTGCAACTGAAAATTTAACCTGTAACCTCATATCACTGGAGCGTTTGATGGTTACCTGCTTGGTGACAGAGGGTACCCCTGCCAGCCCCATTTGATGACCCCTTACCCTGATCCTGAGGCTGGCCCACAGCAGCGATACAACTCTGCTCTCTGCAGGACATGAGCCAGGGTGGAGATGACCTTTGGGATGCTAAAGGCCAGGTTCCAGTGCCTCCGTGGGCTCAGGGTTACCCCAGATAGGGCATGTGACATTAAAGGGGCATGTGTGGTTATCCACAGCAATGCCACAATTAGAAGAGAACACTGTCCTACCCAGACCACCCCGCTGACGCACGAGATGGAAGAGCAGTCAGACACAATAAGCCACAATCATTTCTGATTGACCCCTCACCTCCCCATTGTCAAATAAAGACAATGCCGTTCTTTTTATTTTTTCTTTATGTCCTGCATGTACAAATGCAGTACAGTAGTTGATGTCTATGATGTTGGTCAAACAAATAAAATCATCCACCTGTTGGTACCACACCCACCTGTAACTGATGTTCCAGCAGTTGTATTTCAAGCTGAGCTTTCTGAATCTGCAGCCTCATATGGTCAATTTCCAGATCAGTTTTTCATAATTGTTTCTGCAGGTACACCTTGTACAGCTGCTTCACAGGGAGCTGTAGTGACATAAAAAGTCAGTGCCAGGTCTACTTAGTTTCAGTGTAAGCCTTGGGCCAATTCTGAAAAAAATTCTTACTGAGGTAAGTTGGGCTGTGGAAGTGGATGGACCCTCTCCTCCAGGTCATTTCCAGCATTGCTCTGTTAGGGAAAAAGAGGTGCACATTTTCTATAATACGACACTTATCAGCTGTCAGAAGTTATTTTTAAGGTGTAAACCTCAATAGGCCTCTCTGCAGCTTCCCTCTCTATGGCAGCTGACAAGGTGTCTTCATCATCCTCCTGTAATGAAAGTTAACAATCTGTGTTCTAAGCCATTCAGAAAAATCTTTTCAGTGTTAAGAGTACTTACAATTGCATGGATATCTCTTATGGGAGAAGACTCCAGCAGGGACATTACACCATCAATAACTGATAAATGAAGGTCGCAGTAAAATCATAGCTTCACTTAGAAAAGTGCCACACCTAATTATTAGAATTTAGTTTTTTCATTACAACTTTTCAAATATCTAACTCTAAGTCACCTTGAAATAGATTGACGGCTGAAGTACAACTAAGAATCTCAAAAATGTAATTGTACCGCTACAAGGAAATCAGTGTGCCAAGTTGTGTCTAAGATGAATTGGTGGGTGTCTCTGTGCTAACACTGGCAAAAGGATCTATGTACATACTGTATTCAGTTGAAGCACTAACCTCGTATGTGGGTACTTGTGTCCTGGGGTCAGATTAACTTCCCCCAGTGATGCCTTCAGCTTTTTTTCCGGACATATGTGTTCGTTATCCACATATGCTGTCATGAGTATATTTAACTCCACTTGCATGAAGTAGTTGATTTTTTTTTTGGTTCTGTTGCCATAATGATTGAGGTTATCTGCATTTCTTTGATGAGGGCTTTTTATCTGCTCATGCACAAGCTTAACTCAGTGTTAACTTAACTCAGAGTTGAATGAATTTATAGTTATAACCTGTTCTGTAACCGACAACTCTGAGTTTTACAGAGTTTAAATCTGAGTTCAGTTTGTAGTCTAAAGTTTGTAGTGACAATGTATTTGTTATTCTGCAACTGATCAAACGGTTTCTCAATGTTATAGTTTAATTTTGTATTTTTCAAGGATTTCATGAGTGGTGGAGTTTGCAATGGTGTAACAGTGTAAGAAATCTTCAAATGAAGGTTTCAGTGGCATTGAGACATCTAGTATGACAGGTCTACATTTTAATTTTCTAAAGGATATTTATTTAAGTTTAGTAAAAGAAGACCGTTTGGCAATAAATATGTATCTATCAACAAACACACCAAAAAGACAAAGGTAGGTATGGCAATGTAAATAATAAAAATAAATAAAAGTAAGGGCTAAGGTACAGCGGGAAGGAAAACTACATTTGATTTGGTATAGGGTTAAGGGTTAGATAAGATCATGAGAAGGGTCATGTTTAAAAAGGAATATATATATATATATATATTTATTTATATATATATATATATATATATATATATATATATATATATATATATATATATATATATATATATATATATATATATATATATATACGTATATAAAAACACAATTATTTATAAGTGCTATTGAAACCGAATTTAATGTCAAATTAAATTAAAGGAAATGTATGAAAACGCTTAAAATAAGCTTAAACCTAAATAAAGGTTTATTGGGTTATAGTTGGGCAATGGTAAAGGCCCCACTACAAAAAATAATATACATATTAGATGGAACTGAATCAACAAAGATTTGATGATACCCTTGAAGGTATGTTTGGGATGAAAACTGCTTTTAGGGGGTAATGTATGTCCATGTTCTTAAAATAAACCTGCTAAAATAAAGACTTTTGGCGTGCCCACAAACTGCTTTCCGTTTATATGTTGTGTTATTTAAATTGCCAGGTGATGATTATTTAAAATTTCAAGGAAATTATAAAATTCCTCTACAGGATGTCCCTATACTCCAAATATGTCAGAAGTATAATGTTGGCAGGAGCAGGCACTTTTGGAGGACCATTTCCTCCCAAAAGCACATGTATAAATTTGCTAAACTAGGAGAAAACTCTTTCCCATTGCTTTCCCACATATTTGCATGCAAATCCTACCATCAAATTCCAAATCATCCCTAAAGAGGCTTATTTCCAATACCCAACAAAGGTCCCTCTGGTCTGCTCTACAAGGGGTCTGGCAGAGTGTGTGTGGGGGGGGGGGGGGCTCTCATTATTACACTATAGATCTAAGTCTCGACAGGCTAGTGTTACGTTAGGGTTAAGTATATTGGGGTCAAAATATATATAATATAGGGTCAGGGTGGGGTAACATTCCTTAAAACAACAACATCAAAGTATAAGGTAAAGTCGTACACATACGTGCTTGGATTAGATTACAAAAGGCTAAGTGACTTCAATAAAAATGAATCCCAAAAATAATAGGTAAACAATGGTAAGAACAATTTTAATTGGATTTGAAATTGGGTAAAGGGTTCATAAGGTCATGGTAGCATTAACTGAGAAGGGTCATTTAAAAAGGAATATAGACCAAAACAAACAAGCAAATAAAGGAACAAATCAATAAATGTGTATTCTAATGAGTAGAGAAACGGAAAACAAAACGGGAAGGGTCATGTTTAGGCAAGGATTATAGTTGTGTGAAAGGTCGTCACGGGGGGTCGGTTAGGGTTTAGGGACAGGTGTAAGAAAGTATAATATTGAAATAAATTAGAATGCTGATAACAAACAAATAAGTGCCAATAATCATCTTGTTCTTTCAAGGGAAGTGGATGCTAAGGACCAGGATCTTCCTTTGCAAAATAAATCATACGTTTTCACACAGTGGATCAGATTGACTGTTTTGATCCTCCCACACAGCTTTATCTTGGATATTTAGATTCTTCTGCCACAGAAAATAATAATATATAAATAAAATGTTAGTATTTGCTACACCATTGATTTTGCACGTTTTGCAAGCTACCAGCTCACCTGGTGGCCATTGGTTTTCTGGTTAGCCAGCTATTATAGCCAACTCCAGACTAGCTATAGCTGATTGGTTGTTTCACTGAAGTAGGCTTGTTGGGTTGGTATAAAATGATTTTACAGAAGGCTAAGATTAAGATGTATTTAGCTAGCTAGGTAAATATTTCAGCATGAATAGGTGGTTCGTAAAAACAAAACGGGCTTCCTCAATGGCAGTGCATGCTGCCGCCACTGTTAAGCGCATAACAAGCAAAGTGTTTCACAGTCCGCCATCTTGAATTTCTGGACCAACAATAAGGTTTGCCTGACGACACCTCTTTAACCTTCATTGTAGGCCTATGGGAGTCCCCAATTTGGCGGTCCTGTGGTCCATTGCTTAAAACGTATATAAAATGCTCTAGGCTGCTGTTTGTTTTGCCTGTGCGGCTTCACTAGAGGCTTACAAGAGCCTAGGGTTAGGTATTTCACATGATTGTGTTCTTATAATGCACTGGCACAGACTTATATTTAGAAAATCCCTACAGAAGTTCTAAATCAATAAAACCATTCCTCATTCAACCTTAATGGATCTACCGTCGTCATTTTATGGATCCAAGATCTCTCTCTTCTTTGTCTATGGCCGGTAACCCAGTTGGGGGGAGGGAGGAGGGGGCGGGGGGGTCAAACTCTAGCTCTGTGTGAGGTAATACTATTTCAGAATCAGGTTTAAAATGGTCATAAATACACGTAGACTCTTTCATTATTAATAACATAAAAATGCTTTTTAAAACAGGTTTCCTAATTGTTTCCTCTTTACCCACCTATATTTTAGAACACCAAAATGGACCAAAATGTCACAAATTTGAGTCTCCTTCTCCCTGTTTCTCTAATGCTGTCTTTAGAATGCCTTTATAGCAGGAAGCTGACCCCAGTCAGAACATGCCTCTAAATAAATGAATAGAATAGAAACTTAATTATTATCAGAACTAATAATGCACTTCTGATTGTGTTGCTATGGCCCAGTAAATGTCAAAATAAGTCTCTATAGGACTCCATAAAAACAGGCTCCCCTTCTCCATACAACAATAAAGAAAGTGGTCGTACATTTCCCATTTCCGTTTAAAAAAGTCCATTAAAACAGTGAGGGGATCATGAGAGAAAGCAGCCTTAAGGTTTCACTGGTGTAACGTCATCAGAGGCTTGAGGGGTGGGCGTTCACATTATTACATTCTACATTCGTGGAGAACCGATGTGGAGTTACCTATGGGAAGGACTATACTACTATTGGATTGCAAAGCATTTGTTATTGTTCGAAATGTTTTTGTTATTTTTCTTTGATTTCATGTTTCATGAACTGCCTTCAAAACAAGGCACTGCTGCCAAAGATGCTTGGTCTCAGTCAGTCAACCCTGGACACATAAGTCAAATAATAATAATAATAATAATCTGAAGTCTCGACGGGCAGGCGTTGGGTGTAACCATGGCTATGAGTGTATGAGGTGTTGTCTTGTTCAGATCTGGATCAACCTGTCCTTGTAGCAGAACAGGGAATACGGTACAGGTAAAAGGTCACATTGTGAAGCGTGTATGATAGTGTGTACAAGCGGAGTCGCTGTTTTGTTTGTTATTGTCTACCGTTTGTGTATTTTGTTGATGAAGGTGTCCTCTCTGACTTAGTCAGCATCTTCATATCATGTCTCTGCAACCCTGTACGGTGTGGCCAGGGGAGGGAGAGAGAGAGAGAGAAATAAGAGAGGGGAGGGGAAGAGAGGAATTAGAGGGGAAGAAAGGGGACTGGTGAGGTAAATATAAGGAGAAAGGTGCTTACATATGATCAGCGTTAAAACATGCGATGCGCTGGCTGTACCAATGTTTCCTGTGGAGTTGAGCGTTGGAACCCAACTCTGTTCTGCGTTACCCATGGGGTCGCGACCTTGCCCGAAATATCCACTTTGCGCTGCGCTCAAAGTTGAAAATATTTAAACTTTGACCTTGGTTGCCGCTGACCTTTCAAAGCGCAACCAATGAGACAGTTTAATACAAGTTTAAAAATGTATATTTAATCTCTATTTGTTTCTCCTGGTTAAATTAGGGTTTAATAATAATAGCCTTTAATGTATGGTGCCACGACAGGTAGATGCAGTAACAGGGGTTATGCTTCGTCTGCAAACATCAGTTTATCAACAGTAAACCTCCTCATTTTGACAGACCTGTATATCCGCGCTGCTTTTTGCATCATGTGTCTGGCTATGCTTTGCGCCCTACCTCTCGTCAAACGAAGCGTCTTATGTGAAGACGGCTTAAGGAGAACTGAAGGATGGGGTTAGGGGGAGAGAGGAGGAGAGGAATAAGAGAGGGAAGAGGTAAATAAAAGGATAAGGGGGAGGGGGACTGGCAGAGAGGGGTAGGAAAAAGAGGAGAGGTAAAGCTAGGGGCAGAGGGAGAAGGGCTGAGAGAGGGAGACATTGAGGCGGGGGGGAGGGTGTTCTCTAACCAAGCAAAAGGCTTAAATGGAAGTGTCTTAAGCTTCTGGCCCCTCTGCTCTGCCTCTTCCAAAGTGGCCCCTTGGCTGCTGGTTCACCTTTTCATAAGGGTGTTTTAATGCTATGACCCCCCCTTTGGCTAAGCCTCAGCTCCACCCTCTCGCTGACAATGAGGGGAAGGGTGAGATGGAAGTGGAGGCGGAGGCGGAGGAGGAGGAGGAGGGGATTTGAAAAGCGATGGAGGGAGGGACAGACAAGGTGAGGAAGGAGAGAGAGGGGGATCATTCCAGGATAGAGGGAGAGGAGCAGTGACAGGATGGGATGTGAGAGAAACAGAAAGAAATCTGGAGACAAAAAACAAAGTGAAATTACTGTCTACTAACGAGAGTATTCTATTCACACCTCCACTGTGTCTTTTCCTCTCTTCCACCTCTCTCCATCCCATCCCTCACTCTGCCCCTCCCTCTCGAACTCTGCCCGCCCCCTGAGAGAGAGAGAGAGAGAGAGAGAGAGAGAGAGAGAGAGAGAGAGAGAGAGAGAGAGAGAGAGAGAGAGAGAGAGAGAGAGCGTCCACGTCCCCTTCCGTCACTTTACATTAGAGCTGAACAGGCATGGCTAGTCTAACTCCGATAGCCTCGTGAGACAGCTGCAATTGACACGGCGTTCCCTGAAAATAAATAAAGAAAAAGTAAATCAAATACAAGTGACGCGCGGCAGCAGCAGCATGGCTGCTCTACGGCAAACACCTTCCATTAAATACTCCCGACGAGTGAGCAGGTCTGTAGCTGGAGAATGGGATAGCATTACTGTGGTAACTGTATCCGCTAAACTGAAGCTACGTATACTGTATGTGGCCCTGGGTGTGGTGCTATGATTCAGTGACATGGCCAATTTGAGGCAATATCGATGCAAAATGGTGCGCGCACAGCAAAAAAAAGGAAATTGGGGAAAAGGAAATTGGGGCCAAAGTAGTTTAGGGAAATGGATGCCATCGAGCTGTGAAGATTTGATGTGGAGAGGAATATGGACAAGTTGCAATCATTCTTGTCAATTTAAATTAATGAAAAGAGGAGGGGGTGTATGTTTTGCTGTTGGTAATTCTAACTAAAACGGACTACTTGGCTGCCTTCGAAAAATCATAATTTCTAACATTGTAGGCCTTAGAAAACAAATGAAATCGATTTATTAAATATCTGGTTTTACTAATAGGGCTTTTGCTTATTGTGTAGGAGCTGAATCTGTTTTTACCAATAGGCCTTTTGCTTATTTAGTTGGAGCTGAAACCTTTTTTGGCGTGCGTATTGATCCATGCTGAAGGATGCTCTCGGGGCAAAAACATTGTCCATTAAAGGCTACTCGCAAACCTGTTTTACTTTTTGTTTTTAAAGTGTGCCTCGTAGAGGGGGATTTGCTCCCATTTATTACAGTTTTATCTTATTTTTGTTTATGCAATGGCCTCTGTTGATTGGGTCTACAGATGGAAGTCTTTAGCCTTAGCCCCTGAGAGGTGAGTGGAGCTACACTGCACACAGGAAGCCTAAGACCAGGCACCGATATGATTAAAGTCTATCTCTCTCATATAATATTGATATAAAGTCTTTCAACGGAAACGTAGTCAATTCAACCCATTATTATTATTATTATCATTACCGTTCCATTTCCTTCACCAATGCTCTGAGTGAGCTATGGACACACGCTGCCATTGGCAAGGTGGGTCCCATAGAAACCCAGATGACTATAGTTCAAGGGCACACCGTTCTGAGGGTCCCGTAGAAACACAGATGACTATAGTTCAAGGGCACACCGTTCTGAGGGTCCCGTAGAAACACAGATGACTATAGTTCAAGGGCACACCGTTCTGAGGGTCCCGTAGAAACACAGATGACTATAGTTCAAGGGCACACCGTTCTGAGGGTCCCGTAGAAACACAGATGACTATAGTTCAAGGGCACACCGTTCTGAGGGTCCCGTAGAAACACAGATGACTATAGTTCAAGGGCACACCGTTCTGAGGGTCCCGTAGAAACACAGATGACTATAGTTCAAGGGCACACCGTTCTGAGGGTCCCGTAGAAACACAGATGACTATAGTTCAAGGGCACACCGTTCTGAGGGTCCCGTAGAAACACAGATGACTATAGTTCAAGGGCACACCGTTCTGAGGGTCCCGTAGAAACACAGATGACTATAGTTCAAGGGCACACCGTTCTGAGGGTCCCGTAGAAACACAGATGACTATAGTTCAAGGGCACACCGTTCTGAGGGTCCCGTAGAAACACAGATGACTATAGTTCAAGGGCACACCGTTCTGAGGGTCCCGTAGAAACACAGATGACTATAGTTCAAGGGCACACCGTTCTGAGGGTCCCGTAGAAACACAGATGACTATAGTTCAAGGGCACACCGTTCTGAGGGTCCCGTAGAAACACAGATGACTATAGTTCAAGGGCACACCGTTCTGAGGGTCCCGTAGAAACACAGATGACTATAGTTCAAGGGCACACCGTTCTGAGGGTCCCGTAGAAACACAGATGACTATAGTTCAAGGGCACACCGTTCTGAGGGTCCCGTAGAAACACAGATGACTATAGTTCAAGGGCACACCGTTCTGAGGGTCCCGTAGAAACACAGATGACTATAGTTCAAGGGCACACTGTTCTGAGGGTCCCGTAGAAACACAGATGACTATAGTTCAAGGGCACACCGTTCTGAGGGTCCCGTAGAAACACAGATGACTATAGTTCAAGGGCACACCGTTCTGAGGGTCCCGTAGAAACACAGATGACTATAGTTCAAGGGCACACCGTTCTGAGGGTCCCGTAGAAACACAGATGACTATAGTTCAAGGGCACACCGTTCTGAGGGTCCCGTAGAAACACAGATGACTAT
Organism: Galaxias olidus; assembly: GCA_026901105.3. Lineage (NCBI taxonomy): Eukaryota > Metazoa > Chordata > Actinopteri > Galaxiiformes > Galaxiidae > Galaxias > Galaxias olidus. Next base: position 33,043 of record JAPMUY010004820.1, read on the forward strand.
AGTTCAAGGGCACACCGTTCTGAGGGTCCCGTAGAAACACAGATGACTATAGTTCAAGGGCACACCGTTCTGAGGGTCCCGTAGAAACACAGATGACTATAGTTCAAGGGCACACCGTTCTGAGGGTCCCGTAGAAACACAGATGACTATAGTTCAAGGGCACACCGTTCTGAGGGTCCCGTAGAAACACAGATGACTATAGTTCAAGGGCACACCGTTCTGAGGGGTCCCGTAGAAACACAGATGACTATAGTTCAAGGGCACACCGTTCTGAGGGTCCCGTAGAAACACAGATGACTATAGTTCAAGGGCACACCGTTCTGAGGGTCCCGTAGAAACACAGATGACTATAGTTCAAGGGCACACCGTTCTGAGGGTCCCGTAGAAACACAGATGACTATAGTTCACGGGCACACCGTTCTGAGGGTCCCGTAGAAACACAGATGACTATAGTTCAAGGGCACACCGTTCTGAGGGTCCCGTAGAAACACAGATGACTATAGTTCAAGGGCACACCGTTCTGAGGGTCCCGTAGAAACACAGATGACTATAGTTCAAGGGCACACCGTTCTGAGGGTCCCGTAGAAACACAGATGACTATAGTTCAAGGGCACACCGTTCTGAGGGTCCCGTAGAAACACAGATGACTATAGTTCAAGGGCACACCGTTCTGAGGGTCCCGTAGAAACACAGATGACTATAGTTCAAGGGCACACCGTTCTGAGGGTCCCGTAGAAACACAGATGACTATAGTTCAAGGGCACACCGTTCTGAGGGTCCCGTAGAAACACAGATGACTATAGTTCAAGGGCACACCGTTCTGAGGGTCCCGTAGAAACACAGATGACTATAGTTCAAGGGCACACCGTTCTGAGGGTCCCGTAGAAACACAGATGACTATAGTTCAAGGGCACACCGTTCTGAGGGTCCCGTAGAAACACAGATGACTATAGTTCAAGGGCACACCGTTCTGAGGGTCCCGTAGAAACACAGATGACTATAGTTCAAGGGCACACCGTTCTGAGGGTCCCGCAGAAACACAGATGACTATAGTTCAAGGGCACACCGTTTGGAGGGTCCCGTAGAAACACAGATGACTATAGTTCAA
>JAPMUY010004821.1:0-15000 GCA_026901105.3 Galaxias olidus
CACCTATCCTTATGTGCCTGTGCAGGCTCCCAGTACAGGGAGATCATGTGCATCAACCGCCACACGGACCAGGAAGTCCATGACAGGAAGTGTGACTCAGCCGCCAAGCCACTTCCTGAGGAGGAGCCCTGCAACACACACCCCTGCCCACCATTGTAAGTGTGTGTGTGCGCCATTGTCTACCATTGGCTGCCATTTGTAGATCTGATCATGCCTTTATACCGAGCCAGTCTGATAGTATCTGTGTGTGTGTGTGTGTGTGTGTGTGTGTGTGTGTGTGTGTGTGTGTGTGTGTGTGTGTGTGTGTGTGTGTGTGTGTGTCTGTGTCTGTGTCCGTAGCTGGGAGGTCAGTGCGTGGTCTGAGTGCAGTGCGTCCTGCGGGCCGGGGGTGCAGCAGAGACAGCTGCAGTGCAGGCAGAGCTTCGGGAACCGCTCCACCATGGTGCACCCCCAGCGCTGTGCCAGCCTCACCCCGCCCGACGCCACCCAGGCCTGCCAGCTCCGCCTCTGCTCCCACTGGGAGGTGGGCTCCGACTGGACCTCGGTGAGTTCTCAACCCCCCACCACCACCACCCCTCTCCTCTCTCTGCTTATGTGGTGGTCTGCGTGTGTGGGTTTCATGGGATGGACAGTCTGTCTGTCTGTCTGTCTGTCTGTCTATCTGTCTGTCTCACCGTCCTGTCCCCCTCTTCCCGTGCTCCAGTGTTCGGTGGACTGCGGCGTGGGGAAGCGGACGCGGAGCGTGCGGTGTGTCAGCGACCACGGCGGCGTGGTGAGGGACCAGGACTGCAACTCCCGGCTCCGCCCGCAGGGCAGCGAGGAGTGCCACATGGGGCCCTGTGTGACCAACTGGTACCTCACTGACTGGTCCAACACTGTGAGTACCACACACACACACACACACACATACACACACACACACGCACACACACACACACACACACACACACACACACACGGTGTCGTCTTTCACTTTGTCCTCATTCTGTTATTACACTTTGATTGTGTTCTCTTTGTCTCCCTCTGGCTCCGTGTCCTTCAGTGCTCGGCTCAGTGTGGCCCGGGGGTGCAGAGGAGGGAGGTGGTGTGTCTGACCCGGGGAGGGGGCAGAGAGGGGGGAGGAGGGGGAGACTGTGTGGGAGACAAACCCGCAGACATGAAGGCCTGCAACGGGGGTCCCTGTGTTGCCAGCCACATGTGGTACAGCAGCCCCTGGACTCAGGTACAATGGAGTGGGAGGTAACATAGGGGAGGAGGGTATTTTTAAGATGTATAGATTTAATGGTAATATACTGTATATTTATATTATTCATACATACATACATACATATATACGTACATACTTACTATCTTGTAGATATTTGTAGTAATGGCTACATTCTCTCTTCCAGTGTAACGTACCCTGTGGGAACGGAACCCAGCGTAGAGACATCATTTGTGTCCAGAAAACGGGGACGGATTTCACGGTGACACCGGCCAGCGAGTGTGCACACCTGGAGAAGCCGGCGGCCGTGCAGGAGTGTGAGGTGGAACCATGCCAGCCCCAGTGGTTCACCACAGAGTGGAGCGCGGTGAGACAAGCATATATATACATATATATACTGTATATATACTGTATATATACTGTATATATAAATGTAAAATGTATTGCTAAGAGCTAACACATTTGTTATGGTTGATAAATTTAACTAAAGGGTTTCACACTGGGTTTTCTGCCGCCCTCTCAGTGCTCGCGGTCCTGCGGGAAGGGCTTGCAGGTGAGGGAAGCACGCTGTCTCACAGCAGACAAACAGCACAGCCAGGACTGTGAGCCTGCAACCAAACCTGTGCAGGAGCAGCTCTGCAACACCATCCCCTGCAGCCCACAAGTTGGAGGTAGGTCTGCCTCTGTGTGTGCGTGTGCATAAGAGAGACACAGCCAAATGGGGTCTTTAATCAGTCTCTCCACATCGTTCAACTCAGTGCTCCGTCTCCATAACTCTGTGTTTCTAGATGAGAACTGTCGGGACAGGCGCCATAACTGTGTGATGGTGGTCCAGGCCCGTCTGTGTGTCTACTCATACTACAAGACAGCCTGTTGCGCCTCATGTACCCAGAGTGCCCAGCGGGCCAAGAGACACTGACCAGCCAGTCAGAGCCAGGAGGTCAGAGAAAGGTGTCGGGGACTAGGGGTTAAAGTGCACACCACCTTATGAATCAAGTAGCCCATGGACGAGAAGAGTCTGCAGTGGACCTGAGCTTGGAGAGTGACCGGTGAACGTGGGCCTGCGCAACTTACTGTACTTCAGCCATATTCTCTGTAACGTTCCTGTGACTCCCCTGTGAGAGGGTGTTGGTGCTCTGCCATTTCTTCACCGTTCGGACTCACCAGCTCCGCTAGGCCAACACTGTAAGAGCCCACGTGTCAGAACCCCAGGTTATCGGTTTCTGTGACTTCAGAGTTTTAAAAAAAAAAAGGTTCCCTGACTAATGTACAGTGCCACTAAGAACGGAGAGTCATGTTAGCTGTTAGCAATGCGACATCCATAGCTAGCTATAACCGTGTTTAGCCAACCCCGTGAAGCCACGGCCTCTCCAACCCTGCTAAAAGCGTTTTCCTTAATAATACAACCGTTCTGTGTGCCAAAGCGTAGTGCATCGGTGTATTTGTATTATCCCGAATAATATTTTTAATGAGTAATTAGACCAAAACTAGCAGGGTGACTTTGCCAGGAAGTGACCAAATACGTCCTAGCAGAGAGATTCTCCACAAACAGAGATTTATCTGGAATCTGCCTGGAGACCGAGGCCGTGTGTCCTATTTCGTTCCCTTGTCAACTTTTCATTTCCCTAGAATCAGCCATTATCGCTGACTGTCTACTTGGATCACACAGGTTGGAATATCATACTACATACATACTGTCAGCTGGCCCGCTCCATCTAAATGCACACAGATGAAAGACAACCAGAGCATACACCCACAACTACTTAACTACTTAACACCTATCATACGCATATCATCAGATGTCTATTGTAGATGTGTTCTTGTGTTTTACCAAGCTATTAAAAGGTGCTGGCTTTCTGTATCCAGACAGGCATCTTTGATTTCACTTTGTGTCTGTAATTCACATATCGCTGTCTCTATTGGACACTTCCAAGCATACATAGGAAAGTGATGTGTATATTTTTAAAATATATTTTTATGTCTATATTTTTCTTTGAACCTACTGTACGCTGGCCCATGTATTTTATAACATTTAAAGATTTTCTGAAATAGCGTTATTTTGTTGATGATCTTTAACTTTTCACATAAACCATATATTTGAAATTTGCTGTTAAAATATTTCAGTTGACCAGATGAAATATATATTGTATGTTCATTGGATGACTCGAATGATGCGTGTTTTTGTGTGCACTAGGATGTGTGTGATTCTGTGTGTGTGTGTGTGTGTGTGTGTGTGTGTGTGTGTGTGTGTGTGTGTGTGTGTGTGTGTGTGTGTGTGTGTGTGTGTCTGTGTGTGTGTGTGTGTGTATTAGTGAGGAAAAGTGGTTTAATTTTTTTTTTCCATATGTGAATTTTGAGTGTCATTAATGTCATTGTTTTTATGTCTACAATCGCTTGCAGCAGAAACAAAGGTTTTATACAAAAACATAAAAGAATAATAATTTATCTATAATAAAAAGAACACGTAATTTATTTTTCCTCTTTTTTTAAAGACATTGTAGCACATTTCCCGAGTTACTATCTTATAAGCATTTATGAGATTGTTAATGTTTAAAAATAAATTGATTTTATTCTTTTAAAAAGACACTATTGTGTGGAAGATTCCTGTCACAAATCGTAATTTTAAAACCACTACAAGAGAGCACTAAATCTGCTTTGTCATGTGTAGTTTTACGCTCGTAGTACGTTGTTGATTTAGCCTAATATTCGTATGCAGGCTGAGTTTTTCCCAGCAGATGGCACTATAGTCTAGAAAAACTGTTAACCTGCAATGGGTGCAAGTTTTCAGTCGGATGGCCATTGCATTGTTCTGCTCAAGAATGCCACACACATATCCTTGATCTGACCATTTTTCCTCTATATCGAATTTATTAAAGCGACCTTTAATTTAAAAAATGTGGGTGTGCGTTTGCGCACAGAAAACTGCTACAGACAGCTTTGTGGGTGTCTTTGTTTGTCCTTCCTATGACGTTCCCGTAGCCTTCGCGTGACTGTTTTACCATTCAAGTCTGTAGGCTATGGCCTATGAGGACACGCGTGTAGAGCTCATGATCTATGTGCAAGCTGTAAAGCTCCGTGACTGTGTACCCTAGTGGGGAGTAGGGGGCAAGAAGGAGGAGGCAGATGGTGACCTTTCAGAGTAAATTACCCTGAACCCTATGAATCCTCGCGCTCCCATCCACACACGCGCCTGTACAGATGCACAAGCAGAAGCACGCGCACAAAAGCACACTTATCGATGAAACGGTCTACAGATACTCATCTCTTCCCTGAAATGCGAAATATTACGCAGCTTACTGAATTCATAATGTTCAGCACCAAGGACAGAGGTCTAAATAAATAGGTGAATGCGGCCCTGAATTGAGGAATAAAAATAGATTGCTTTTTGTCTTTCGCCAGTGTTAGACTTAAAGATGAACATGGATTTCATAGCCTTTGTTTATGCAAAGACTGCATACACGCTTTAAATTATAACACAAAACAGAGGTCTTGGTTCTAGATGCAGACTATTGTGTTTGTGTGAGAGTATGTGCGCGTGTGTCTGTTGAAAAGCGTGTGCGTGAACAGCTGTAGTAGTCGTGAGGGGCCTGCATGCGTATCGTATGGCAGACCTACGTTATATGTTTCAGCACCACGGCCAGTGCTAGCGGCTAGAACAATGGAAGGCTCTGACTCCGCACACAGCAACATAGGCACCGTCATCCAAACCCCGAACCCAGCAGTCACAAATTAAGATGTGCATTTACTTGTTTAGGGTGCCAAAAAAACAGTAGTATTTTTATAATCATGTCTATGGTTTTTACGCCTGATATAAAAAATAATCTAGATGTATACACTCTCTAGCTGTCAACCAAGACAGGACCTATTTGTACATAGTCCCAGGCAAATACGATCCCATGCTGTTACGTCACAGACTGGCAACCTCGGAAAAAGAGGGGTGTTGAAAAGGAGAGGGAAAGAGAGAAAGAGAAAAGGGGAGACACCGGCAGAAAACGTCAAACGCAACTGCATATAGGAGAAGAGCTGCCCGTAAAGCAAACGTTAAGGCAAGTGAAAACAGTTTATAGCGTTGGCCCCAGTTTTAGAATAGTCCTCTGTTTATAAAGGAAAAGAAAACATAGTTGAACACAATTTCGTTTTTTTTTGTTGTAGACTATTCTCTTGCTACGATAACCTTAAACGAAACCGTAAAAATAGTTGGGGCTAGGCTATATGGTTATAGTGCAAACTGACGGGAGAATCTGCCTATGGTTAATTTTAGGGGAAGCTGGCATTAAGTAAACGACTGTCGACTGGATTCCTGAGAGTCGTGACGAGGGAGCAGGTTGCTTAACGGATCACAGGGACCGGTGGCAAGCTGTGATCTGGTGAACGTTTGCCAAGACAAGTCTACAGAGTACCAACAGCCGATCTTCTACCAAATCCCGGGGAAGAAAGAGAGAGACTCGGGAGGCACAAAGGGAGGACGAATCGCATCCAGCCTCCTATTCCCCCAGGGAGGAGAACGGAACGTAAAGCGCGCTGAAGACAACAACGGGACTGGAGAACGCGGATAAACAGAAAACGTCCCTCTATATTTTGTGGTTTCAAGATCCGGAAATAACAGTCAGCTGCAATTGGTAAGACTTCAAGTAAAAATCGAATATCATGCCTTTTATTTCTCATGTCACAATGTGATTTGTGTATAGCCTTTAGCCGGGGCAGACAAAGAGCATTGCCCCATACGTTGACATCCAGTGTGTAGGCTATGTGTATAGTAACATACAACTGGCTAAACAAAGAACACGATCGGAGCCGCTTTATTCCAATGATATACCCCATATTCACACAATTTTCTTTTTCAGGGGATCTTAACATTCTATCCCTGTCAAAGAGGTACGTCATGCTTATTAATAAAAATAATATATCGATAGCCTTATATTTGACTACATTGAGATAGCCTACAATTATTCTTTTTGAATTGCCTAATTCTCATTTGCATAATTGCTATCATGAGGCGCTCATCACGTTGCTATCCCAGATTCAAATTAATAAGCAATTTATTAGATTTTATATTGTTTTCATTTTCGGACCATTAAGCTTTAATACGAATTGCATTATATATAGGCCTACGGTTGGTAATTGAAATGTATAATGTAGACCTAGAAATTTAAAACACATCAATCATAATTTTCTCATCAATTTATTTGTCATTTTATACACTCAAAATTACAACTTAAGCCGTGGTCCCTTCTCTATAGGACTACTTCTACTCCTGGTTATACTCACACCGTCATCCTCAACCCAAACCCAGCGGCACTGAAGTCGCCCTCGTCACTGTCCTGATGAAGGAGGCCGACGCGATCAAGCTGTTCGTGGGGCAGATTCCTCGGAATCTGGAAGAGAAAGATCTCAAACCCATCTTCGAACAGTTTGGGAAGATCTATGAGTTAACCGTAATAAAGGACAAATACACGGGAATGCACAAAGGTAGGCTCCACCAGAACCCTTGAAAAACAAAGCACATAATGATGGACAGCAGGCCTAGAAAGTCTGTAAAACAGGCAGGGCTAGACAGAGGCTTAGAATGATACATATAGAAGGATTCATCGTTTTGGCCATAAATTCGATGTAACCATGGAAACTGTCCCAGTTGTTTTCATCTCAATCTCCTGCTTTGGTAAAAGCTGGGATGTCAAAGCTGGGAGAGTGTGATAAGACGGCTGGTTCCAACGCACACAGTGTGTGTGTGTGTGTGTGTGTGTGTGTGTGTGTGTGTGTGTGTGTGTGTGTGTGTGTGTGTGTGTGTGTGTGTGTGTGTGTGTGTGTGTGTGTGTGTGTGTCTGTAACCCTGCCCTCGTGTGTCATGATCTGAGGAGACAATAAATGCACGAGAAAAGCCTGAACCAAGACCCAGTCTGTGACGTTCTTCTAAGGGTTTTGTTTAGCTAGGAAACCTAACGCAACATAGGCTAGGCTTACTGTCGTTTCCCATTAAGGACCATGACCCCTGGGTCATACAGATGAGCAGCGTTGTGAAGTATAAACCACAAACACACACACACACACACACACACGCTCACACATACACTGACATACACCGTGACCTGGGGTCTAGTGTGTTATGAAACAGATTAGGTGGTATGCTCCAATCAGTGTAATGGACCCGTAAGCCTGGTTGACGCTTGGGAGAGGAGATCTCTTGTTTGGAGAATCCCCTTTTAGAGCAACAGTAAGCCCCTCTTAAGAGCAATGAGTGGGAGCTTGTGGGCTGTGTGTATGTGTGTGTGTGTGTGTGTGTGTGTGTGTGTGTGTGTGTGTATGTGTGTGTGCTTGTTTGTGCACCCATGCTTGTCCATATGTGTACATATGTTCATGTCTACTATTTGTGTGTGTGTGTGTGTGTGTGTGTGTGTGCGTGCGTGCGTGCGTGCGTGCGTGCGTGCGCGCGTGCGTGTGTGTGTGTGTGGGGGTGTGTGTGTGTGTGGGCGCGCTTGGCTAGTCATGCCGAGTTTATTCTCTTTTCCCGGAACCGTTCTGGAAGGAGAGTTGCAGTTTGGCAACTCTGCTTCTGTGTGACCTGTATGCTGGGATGCTAACCTCCTGCTAACCCGTTGTCTTAGTGGTGGTGACAGGTGTAGCATCTTCTCTGGCCAGGCAGCCCCTCTACCTACACACACAGGTACAGCACACACATATACGGAGAGAGAGAGAGAGAGAGAGAGAGAGAGAGAGAGAGAGAGCGAGAGAGAGCGAGAGAGCGAGAGAGCGAGAGAGAGAGAGAGAGAGAGAGAGAGAGAGAGAGAGAGAGAGAGAGAGAGAGAGAGAGAGAGAGAGAGAGAGAGAGAGAGAGAGAGCGAGAGAGCGAGAGAGCGAGAGAGCGAGAGAGCGAGAGAGAGAGAGAGAGAGAGAGCGAGAGAGCGAGAGAGAGAGAGAGCGAGAGAGCGAGAGAGCGAGTGTGAGGCATGAACACGGCGGTCGATACGGGAACAGTCTTATGTTTCTATTTATTTGTTTAGACGCTCCCAGGGGGGACCGCTAGCCCCCCGCGCACCCTGTGACCGTGTGCTGCCGTGCCGCTGTCTTCTCCACTGTGCTGTGCGGTGTGGACTATTCCTTTCTCTCTCTCTCTCTCTCTCTCTCTCTCTCTCTCTCTCTCTCTCTCTCTCGCTCTCTCTCCGCTCCACTCCGTGCATCATGATGGCTTTTGGCGTCTCTGTACGTGTGCATGAGAAAGCGTGGGGTGGTGTGGCCAGGGTTCGGCCCGGTAATGGATCCGGTCAGGAGTAGCCGCGGGGGGACGCTAGGCTTCGGAGCGTGCACCACTCGTCTCAGATGTGTGTGTGTGAATGTCTCCCCCTGTCCGATGACCGTGCGTCTCATGTCCGTCCGTCTCTCTGTGGTCTCCATTGTGTCTGTGACAGTGTTGTGCTTTCTCTCCAGTTCATAGAAATAATCCAAAATGAAAAAAATATGTAGTTCCTAATATTCACTTTTCTTTTCTCCCGTCCCCCTCTCTCTCTCTCTCTCTCTCGCTCTCTCTCTCTCTCTCTCTCTCTCTCTCTCTCTGTCTCTCTCTCTCTCTCTCTCTCTCTCTCTGTTAGGATGTGCTTTTCTGACGTACTGTGCAAGGGAGTCGGCGCTGAAGGCCCAGAGTGCTTTGCACGAGCAGAAGACACTACCCGGGGTGAGTGCAAATCACATATTCTCTCTCTCTCTCTCACTCTCTCTCTCTCTCTCTCTCTCTCTCTCTCTCTCCATCGCTCTATAGCTCTATCCTCTCTCTCTATCTCTCTCTATTTTCATCTCTTATTTTCACTCTCTCCCTCTCTCTCTATTTCTGTCTTTTAATGACACACACACACACACACACCACACACACACACACACACACAGACAGAAGCACACACGTCTCAGCTCATATCGCCGTGTGATCGTTGTGTATGATGTTACAGCCTGTTGTGTGCTGTCTCAGGTTCTATTAGCAGTCCCTAGTCATACGGCAGCAGGCAGCATGCGAAGCCCCTGGCTGTGTGTTTGTGTGTTGTGTGTATGTGTGTGGGTGTGTGTGTGTGCGTCCCCCCCCCCCCCCCCAGCAAGGGGAGCAGGAGAGGACAAACAGTGCTTGTCTCCCAGAGGAGAGCCACAGATATGGGTAGAGCTGGTGGAGACATCCAGAGGTCCACCACTCCCGTTCTGGGGCCTCCGTCTCTCCCCCCTGCTGCCACGTCCACGTCCTCCCCAGGCCCCGGCGATAGCTCCCTCCTGCAGCCCCACTGTAATTAATGTGGCCAGGCTCCTTTGTCTGCTCCTCCTCCCAGCCTCCAGTCCCAGTCCCAGGGATGGAAACAGTGTGTGTGTGTGTGTGTGTGTGTGTGTGTGTGTGTGTGTGCGCGTGTGCGGGTGTGTGTGTGTGAGTGTGCACGTGTGTGTGTGCGTGTGCGTGTTTGTTTGTGTGTGTGTGTGTGTGTGTGTGTTTGTGTGTGTGTGTGTGTGTGTGGTTTGGCCGGGATTGGCCACTATTCATTAAGGATAGGGTCTCTCGTCAGCTTATTGCCTGTCCCATAGGCTCTATATCTCTGTCACGTTGTGTCTACACCTGTGGTGAGCTACAGCCCCTGCCTCAGGGGGGAGGGCATCAGCCCGCTCCTCTGATCTTAGCCGCTATCTTCTCCCTGGGCAGATGTGTTGATAAACCTCCAGAGGAGAGAGATAAGGGACAGACAGCTGTGGACCGCTAGGAAGGGGGGTTGCAGACGGATGTGGGGGAGGGGAGGGCTTTCTCCAACAAACAAACACACACCACACGCACGTACACGAGAAGTGACTTGAGCGCAAATGAGCCGACGCACACATGCACACACACATGCACACATATAATAACACACGCAATACATTACATTACAGTCATTTAGCAGACGCTTTTATCCAAAGCGACTTACAAAAACAAGAATAATAATAACCTACACAATCGCATTTACACACACACACACACACACACATATAATAACACATATAATAACACACACACACACACATGCACAGACACACACACACACACACACACACACACACACATAATAACACACGTGCACAGACACACACAGACACACACACACACACACACACACACACACACACACACACACACACACACACACAGTGTTAATACTGACAATAATCCAATTAGAGAATAGTCAAGAGCCTGACCTTTCTAGGAAAATCACCTATTCAGTGTCTGCTGTGGTCTCTCCTCCTCTCTCTCCTCTTATCCCTCTCTCTCTCCCCTTTTGTCTATCCACCCCTCCTCCTCTCTATCTTTTTCTTTTCTACCCTCTGTCTTATTTTGTTGCCCTGCTTTATACTGCATCTCTGTTCCATCCATAACCTTTCCCCTCCAATCCCGTCTCCAGTTCCCGCTTTCCCTCTTTCCATTCCCTAACCATTCCTCCTTTCCTCTCATTTCTGTCAACTGCCTCCCATCTCTCTTTACAATGTTCCGACGCTCCCGTACTCCCTGTCCTGCTCGTCTCCCTCCTGATCTGAACAGACTCCCTCCTTTCCCCAGATAGATTCAGAGAACGACCTCGGACTCTCTCCTGCTCACACACGCCTCGTACCCCAGCACTCGTTTGTTTCTCTTTATGAAGACGACTCCCCACATCCTTCCCTTTCTTCCTTCTACAATCTCAATTTCCTCATTCGCTCCCCCCTCCCCGTCTCATTCCTCGTGCTTTTCTCTTTTTTTTCCTCCTGCATCCCCATTCTTGTGTTCTTTCGTCCGTGTCTCTCCATCCCTCTCCTCCAGTGGAATATTATAGTGCGTCCTATTTGCTATTCTACCTCCATCCCCTTTCATTCCGTGCTCCTCTCTCCCTCTCTCTCTCTCTCCCTCTCTCTCTCCCTCTCTCCCTCTCTCTCTCTCTCCCTCTCTCTCCCTCTCTCTCTCTCTCTCTCTCTCTCCCGTCTCTCCTCTCCTTCCCATCCCTCACCGTTCCCCTCCCCTCCCGGCCCCTCTCACCCCTCCCCCCCGCTCCTCTTCACATTCTCATTTCACACTTATTTATGATAACACCCCCCCCCCACCCCCAGCCCCTCTCTCAACACTAGCCTGTCTCCTCTCCCTCCGTCTCTCTCCTCTCCTCCTCCTCCTCCTCCTCCCCCTCCCTTGCTCTCTCCCCGTGTTCCTCCACCCTGTGTCTCATTTCCCCTCCTCTTGATTAGTTGACCCCTTTGACCGCTTCACACCCCCATCCCTCCCCTCCTCCGCCCCCTCCTCCCCCCCATCCCCCCCATGCTGCTCCACTTGTTAAGCTGGATGATTAGTTTCTCACAAACTCATTTTCATAGCCGGATCCTCGGCTTGTGGCAGGGCAAAGGGGGAGGAGGTGTGGAGCTGTGTGTGTGTGTGTGTGTGTGTGTGTGTGTGTGTGTGTGTGTGTGTGTGTGTGTCCTCGTGTGTTGGGCTCTTTGATTAGCAGCCAAATGTTGGTTTCATACCTAATTATTGGCAACGGTAGAATTCATGACGTGGGGCTTTTAATAGAACCACACAAAGAGGCACACACACGCACATACACACACACATACACACACACACACACACACACACACACACACACACACACACACACAAACAAACACACACACAAACAAACACAGCCCTTTTCCGTCCATTAATGCTGTGGCCAGGCAATTAGAGGTGAGGGTCTAGAGATATCACTCACCGATGGGATTTCATGCCAATTTCACGGTTGGAATCCAGACGTAAACTTACAGAGAGATGGGGGGGGACAAAACGGCAGGGCTTGGCCTGAGATGGCCTGTCCTCGATCCTGTAGCGAGGCAACCCACCATCTGAGCGGAGAGGGGGAGAGAGAAAAAGGGACAGAGGGATAGAGAGAAAGAAACGGAGGAGAGTGACGAACAGATGGGCGTTATCAGAGTGTGGCTGAGCTTCGTGTTTCATCTGGAGAAGGAGAGAGGGAGAGGGAGCGAGGGAGCGTGACATCACCGGAGAGTGAGAGAAGGAGAGAGTAATGGTGATTGTAGGCATACCTCGGGATTCAGACAGACAGGTGCAGGGGGGGGGGGGATCACAGTCTCTTTGGCATCAGCATGGTGACCCCGGAGTGTGTCAGGGTTCAAAGGTCACAGGGGCCCTAGTCGGCAGGGTCACGCGGGGTTGGCTTCGGACAAAAGAGCAGAGCCCTTTCCTCGTCCTCCCTAGAAACGGCATGTGCGCGCACCCCCCCACACACACACACACACACACACACACACACACACACACATACAGTATTGACAGCCAACCACAGGCGAAAAATGCACCCTTCAGTCATCCGCACAGACTGTCCCTGCCTCCGTATGTATCCCTCCTCCTCCATCCTCCCTCCTCCCCCTCATTCCTTCTGCTTCTCCTCCTCCTCCTCCTGTTCCTCGGTCCGTTAGCCTGTCCGTTGTTCAGCTTCTCTCTAGCAACCGTTGGCCATGTTTCCCATTGGTCCTCGTGGAGCGGCCCAGAGCAGATGTAGACTCCAGCTCCCTATCTCACCCTCTATCTCTTTATCTCTCCATCGCCACCCCCCCCCCCTTCCTTTGTCTTTTTCCCTCATCTCCTTCTTTTGTTCCTCACTTTGTCAATATATCTCCGCCTTCATCTGGCTTTGCTTCCAGCCAAGTACAGACGCTCCCTCGCGCGCCCGCAAACACAAAACGCAAAACACACACCCTCCGTGTCTCCCTCCCCGCCTCGCTGGCTGGCGACTGTAGATTGCAGTTGTGATGAAATGATAGCGTGATAAGCAGCTTAGCAGGTGTGTGTCGTCGTGCTCCAGTGCTCTCCAGGCGGCCCTTTTGGCTGCTCTTTGATTAGGCCCAAGCTGGCTCTGCCCCGCACCACACCAGTCTACACCACGCCGCCATGCCAGAGTGGAGCGCGCCACGCCGGGCCTGGTCGCGCGGTTTCCCAGCGCGCCGCGAGAAGCAGGGGAGTGGGGGAGGGGGGGGGGGTTGCGTGGCGGGGGGGGGGGGGGGGCGCGCTCTCCTCTGTTTATCCGGGGACTGAGGAACCCACACGGACTGAGGAACCCACACGGACTGAGGAACCCACACGGACTGAGGAACCCACACGGACTGAGCGCTTCCCCATCCATTACGTCGCTCCCCGCGTCGGATCCATTTTGCGGCGCCGCGCGGTTTGTGTTTTCCGTGTGGATCCTCCGCTGCTTGGCAGCTCGCCTCCCCACGGGGGGGCTGGGGGGGGGAGTCATGATGAGCAATTATCCAGTGGGGCGGCCTCGGAGGCTAATTCTGCATATTTATGTGGTCAGCAGCGCTGTTTACTCTGCCCCCTCGCTGCTTACTACCACACTTTCCCCACAGTGCAGACCGTCTCCCTCCCTCCCTCCCTCCCTCCCTCCCTCCCTCCCTCTCTCTCTTTCTCTGTCTCTCCCTCTCTCTCTCTCTTTCCCTGTAGCCTGCTCCGTTATCGCTCTCTGTCCTGCCCCTCTTTATCTCCGCCTGATGGGGTTTGTGATGTGTATCGCTCCCCCCCTCCCTCTCCCCAGCTTTCTATTTATATCTGCCCCGTGTGTGGGTTAAAAGAGGAGGGGAGGGGAGGGGAGGGGAGGGACAGGTGTAGGATCAATGTGTGTGGGAGTGTGTGTGTGTGTGTGTGTGTGTTGTGTGTGGGAGTGTGTGTGTGAGTGCATGTGCGTGCATAACAGACACATTTCAGTCAGACAAACCTCTTCCCGTCTTCAAGCGTTTATTGAACGTTAGTACACATCAGTTTTGGCCTGGTTGGGTCTGCTCCCTGCGGTACATACCCGGGACTCATACATCAATCCCCCTTTGGGACGCATTGGAGGAACGCATTAGTGGACCCGAGGTGGCAGTTGGGGTGGAGGTCAGAGCATTTCCTCTCACCTCATCCAACAAGCACAGAACCTATAGCTCTGACATCAGGTCCTATAAATACCCCCCCCCCCCCCCCCCTCTCTCTCTCTCGTTGACAGGATGTGTGATTGTGAACGGGTGTGCCAGTGATTAGTGTGTGTTCATGCACGCGCAGTCTGACACTTAAGTCAGCAGTGTACGGGCTTTAGGTCTGGAACGCTCCACACAGACCCGTCTCACCGACGTCAGAGCCAAGCTCATAACCACCACCACCCTGTTGGAAGACCAGCGTAAGGGCCCGTCGATCTGGGGGTGAGAGAGAGGGAGGCGTTTGTGTGTTTCTGTCTGAAGGAAGGACAGAGAGAAGAGAGGGAGGAAGGAGGAGAGGGGTGTGTTGTGAGTGCGCCTGTGTATGACTAAGACTGGGAAGGGTTGAGCCTGCCTGAAAGCCTGTTTGTTTCAAACAAACAACTTCTAGTTGTAAGTGTGTGTGTGTCTGTGTTTAAGTGTGTGTGTGTGTGTGTGTGTGTGTGTATTTGTGTGACACAGTGTGTGTGTGTGTGTGTGTGTGTGTGTGTGTGTGTGTGTGTGTGTGTGTGTGTGTGTTTGTATGCCTGCCTCATATATCACCACTAAATTGAGGCTGAATCTAATCAGGGCCCCATAAAGGCCTGACCCTAGAGAGTCTCTACACAAAGCCTGCACACACACACACACACACACACACACACACACACACACACACACACACACAGAGAGAGAGAGAGAAGAGAGAGAGAGAGACACACACACACACAGATAAAAACAGACTTAAATGGATTTAATGTTAATATAGAATCGCCACCAAAGCGACTTTGTGCT
The DNA here is from genome assembly GCA_026901105.3 of Galaxias olidus. Classification (NCBI taxonomy): domain Eukaryota; kingdom Metazoa; phylum Chordata; class Actinopteri; order Galaxiiformes; family Galaxiidae; genus Galaxias; species Galaxias olidus. The sequence goes on from JAPMUY010004821.1 coordinate 14,945, forward strand.
TTGCGTGAACACGCCACAATATAACGTGATGGTTTACTTCCGACTCTGCGTGTCTT
>JAPMUY010004821.1:25000-37500 GCA_026901105.3 Galaxias olidus
TGGGTAGGAGAGGATGTAATAGGGTTGAAGGGGCTATCAGTAGGGCTAATCGGGGCTAATGTCATTACTCAGACAACATAACATACGTCATCTAGCATTAGCTTTCCCGCAAAACACAACCATTAACCCATTGACTCTGGACATAATGGCCCTGTAATTAGATCTCTATTCATCTGTTCCTCCCTTCTCTCCCCCCCTCTCATCTCTCTCTCTCTCTCTCTCTCTCTTTCTCTCTCTCTCTCTCTCAACCTGTTTTTCTCTCCCTCTACCTTTCTTTTTTTCTCTTTCTGTCTCTCCGTCCCCCTCCTTCTGTCCCTCTCTTACCTAATTTGTCTTTCACCTTCCATTCTCTTCTCTCTCCCTTTCTGTCTATCTCTCTCTCTCTCTCTCTCTCTCTCTCTCTCTCTCTCTCTCTCTCTCTCTCTCTCTCACTCTCTCTCTCACCCTCTTGTTTCCAGTTGGTCCAGCAGCAAGCCCTCGTTGCCCAGTCAGCGTACTTGTCTCCCGTGGCAACAGTTGCCTCGTTACAGATGCAGCAGATGGCTGCGCTCAACGCCAACGGACTCATTGCCACACCCATTACCCCTATCACGCCTTCCTCGGGTAACCACGCGCGCAGACGCTGCCTCTCTACGCTCCACTCTCTATAGTCTGATGTAGTATGGAGAGACGACCTAACAGTGTGTGTGCCTGTAGTGCTGTGTCCGGATGCATTTCGGTCTGCTGTGTTTCCTCGTCTCCTCCCCCCTCACCTGCACTGGGCCCGGTGAGAGCACGGCGTCCTCAGTGCAGATGGGGGAGGTGGAGAGGACTTGCGATGATTTTTCAAACCTTTCATGTTAACGTAACGAGTCGACCCTTCTTCTGTTCACCCGACTCGCTGGCTGCCCCCGGCCTCGTCTGACCAGTCCAGAGGACAGAGGGCAGAGACAGCCTCTTTTAGATCAGGGGGCGAGACTTCACGTCTTGACAAAATGAAATACAAACGGAATCTAAAGTCCCGTTGAAGTTACAAAGGCCAATCCGACCAAGCAAACGTTGTTCGTGAACAAAAGAAGGGTGTGACTCATCCGCCGCTGCCCTTTTAACCAATCATTGCTTTTCCCTTGCCATTCATGCCCTGCCTCTTTCTCTTTCTTATACACTATAGAGTCTAGTAGCTGTCAGTCACAATATCTACTCCACTGTGATTGGTCCTCCTGGTTTGCAGGTACAAACACTCCGCCCACAATCGCAGCTACACCCGTGCCAGCACTCCCCCCTCCAATAGGACTTAATGGTTACAATAGCGTGCCCACTCCAACCAATGGACACTCAGCCTCGGAAGCACTGTACACCAATGGGGTTCACGCATACCAAGGTACAAAACTGCCCTCTCCGATGAGAAACCGAAATGCAACGGGAGAAAATGCTCATTCATTTGGTTCTCTCTGTCTGTGATCTAGCCCAGAGTCCAGCTTTGGACCCTCTTCAGCAGGCATACGCAGGAATGCAGCACTACACAGGTAGCTCCAAGCACCCGTCTTGCGTATCATATAAAATCTTTATAAGTGCGATAATCATTTCGACGAACGTCCTTGTTAATTCAAGAGCGCGGGCCTGCCGTAGTTACTGATGCATGGGAACGGCTCCCGCCTGTTGTTGCCGAGACGCTCTGATTGGATCGCGGCGTGGTGCCACTTGTTGTTTCAGGCGGTCTGCTTATGTCACTGTCTCTGTCCCAATAGCGGCCTACCCTGCGGCCTACGGGTTGGTCGGCCAGCCGTTCCCACAGCAACCGACTCTGGTTGCCCAGCAACACCAGCAGCCCCAGCAACAGCAGCAGCGAGAAGGTGAGGAGACTTCCTGTCGGTGCCGTGGCCACGCCTCTCATCGCGCCTCTCCCCTCTGCCTTTATCCCCCCCCCCTCTCTCTCTCTCCCTCCTTCCTTTTATATCTTACTCTGTTGTTCAAGCATTCCTTTTATCTCTGGCTCACGTGTGTGTGTGTGTGTGTGTGCGTGTGTGTGTGTGTGTGTGTGTGTGTTTCCCTGCCAGGTCCAGAGGGCTGTAACATTTTCATCTACCACCTGCCTCAGGAGTTCAGTGACTCAGAGATGCTGCAGATGTTTCTGCCCTTTGGCAACGTCATCTCGGCCAAGGTGTTTGTGGACCGCGCCACCAACCAGAGCAAGTGCTTCGGTGAGAGGAGAGGAGGACGAGGAGGACGGACGGGGGGGGGGGGGGGGGGGGAGCGGTAGCCGGGGCGGGGGGACGTGTGCAAAGGAGGATAAAAAAGGGGTGGGGTTTAATGACAGTTTTATCTCCAATGTCCTGCGGCGTGGCGGCCTCCTCTGTCTAACATACGAGGCGAGGGTGTGTGGAGAACATGGAGTCAGGCAAGGGCATGGGGGAACAGTATAGAGGAGAGGAGGGCATCTGGTGGGAAATGTGTGTTTGCTGCACAAGCAGCTACGCCTCTAATTCTGCCTTCCACCCCCCCTTTCTCTCTCTCTCCATTCTGCACTGCCTCCCGCCAGGCTTTGTGAGCTTCGACAACCCGGCCAGTGCCCAGACCGCCATCCAGGCCATGAACGGCTTCCAGATCGGCATGAAGAGACTCAAGGTGCAGCTCAAACGGCCCAAAGACGCCAACCGCCCCTACTGAGTGCCGCTGGAGAGGGGGAGCAAAGAGGTGAGGCTTTGGAGGGTCAAAGGGATGCCAGGATAAGGACATGTTTGTTTTGAGAGAGGAGGAAAGAAAGTATGTGAAAGGACAAAGGAATGAGGATGGAGAAACGGGGGTGGGTGTGGAAATGGGTAGCAACAGTGAATACCAACAAAAAAATCAATCATATCATGTGAAGTGGTGAGATCCTTTATTAGCACAACCTTGGCGATTTACACAAACTGAAAATACTAAAATATTGTTATTCCTTTTATTTTCTTTCACATTTTCTTTTTCTTTTTTTTGATGTTTTAACCTTTTCCTGAACCGACAACTTACCACACCCAAGATCCTCCCGTCCAATCATAATTCGCGGGGACCCCATCGCTATGGCAATGGTTACCATAGTGACCGATAAAGCCCTGATCCCCCCTTCCTCTCACGTTGTTGTAAGTTGATTGATTGGCCTGTGTTTGGGTTGCTGTGGCGATTGATTGCCTGTGTTGGTTGCCCTTGGCAATTTTTGTTCTATCACCTCGAGCAACCGGCCATGCGCTGATCTGCATGCCCTGTTGCTGTGGTGACCACAGACTGTGTTTGGTGCATTGTGACTATCTTTTGTATTGACATGTGCACATACTGATCAATAACTGTCAATAACTCGGACCTGACACAGTGTCAACTGATTTGATTGGATATCTGATATGATTATAACTGTGATTGGATAAATTCAGTATCAACGGTTGTTGTTTTTCCCCCGTATTGTTTTTGATCAGTTTCTGTAGTGTTCTGTTTGGTGTTATTAGCATCTTAGTGAATTATCTGGGGGATGCAGAGAGTGATTGGGATAGCTGAGTGCCTCGGTCTTGCACCAGTTTGTAACACCGGTGTCTCTCTCTCATGAACGGGGTGTGTGTATGCGTGTGTCTGTGTGTGTGTGTGGAGAAAAACCTGTTTGGATACGTACTGTTAGGCATAGTTTAGGGTAAGGCACCATGAGAAGAAATGCTAGTTGAAATCCAGTTTGACAATGATAAGATTTACGTTTTACATTTTAACACTGTGGAAAATGAGTCTCGTCTCAGTACCCACGTATTTTGTTGAATACGTTCTTTCAGATCATTTCGGAGGCAAGATATTAGAGAGACGGACCACATTTCTTCAGGAGAACTATTAGCATCGCATACTGTAGGCCTAATGCTCATGAGCTGTTCCTGAGCTGTCTTCCGATTGGTTTGCCATCTGACTCTGGACTCTTGATTGGCCTGACTATCTGATATGGCATTCTTGGCACCAATCCTATTTTCTTTTCTATCAAGTCATTGCTCTATCCTTTTCTAATTCTATTTTTACTCTATTGACTTCTCCCTTCGATTATCTCCTCTCTGGCATTTTCTTTCCACCTTTCCACTACTCTTCTGTTTCCCCTCTCTCCTCCTCCTCCTCCTCCTCCTCCTCCTCCTCCTCCTCCTCCTTTTTCTGTCCCCTGGCTGGTGTTTTGAGGTAACGGTATATGGTTGTCATGGTGAAAAACAGTGCCTCTTGCTAATTGGAGAGCAGCCTTCAACTATAGGAATTCTGGGAGAAATATCGCATGTGGAAAAAAATTAAGTTCCCTTTAAGCATGGCTCTGTGATCAGCTTGCCCTTCACCAATCCTAACCTCAACCTGTACAAGAAACAACTGGGCTGACTGACCTTAGATTTAGATCATTGTTCAGAGCTTCTGTACATGTAGCAGATAAATGTCATCTTAGATGAATATACATAAATAAAATCATTATATGAGTTGGTTTTCATTAATATCAACTAAAATAAGAGTACACTTGGTGGCATAAAATAAATCACTATTTGCAAGGCTGTAACTTGGTAAGACTTTGCCATTCCAATTGTCACCCAGAATTTCTATAATGCAAATGCCAGAGAGTGATGCATGTTGGTAGTTTGTTTGCTTGCTGTAATCTAAAGCACAGAAATACACACACAAATGCCAGCACAAACTCAGACACACATTCTCTCTCTCTCTCTCTCTTTCTCTCTCTCTCTCTCTCTCTCTCTCTCTCTCTCTCTCTCTCTCTCTCTCTCTCTCTCTCTCTCTCTCTCTCTCTCTCCCCCCTCTCTCTCTCACACACACACACACACACACACACACACACACACATATCTAGTCAAACAAACATAAAAAACACAACCAACGATGCATTCATTTAATTTCACTGTATTGAGCTGCATGACCTGAACACTGTGTATGTGTGACTATGCACCATGACCTTACTGCTGTTGAAATAATAGTGGTTTTGGTTTACTGTTGCTGGTGTTGCTTATAGGAATCGCTTTATCCCAACGGTTTCTCCTTAAAATAGCTTAATGCAAAGTGCTATATGAGTGTCTGATAAGATATGATAAAGTGCTAAGGAATTCAGGGACAGCTTGTGTTCTTTTGCGAAGAACATGGAATTTTTTTTGGGGGGGGGGGGGGGGGTGTTAAAGATGAAAATGACAAACTGACAAATAAAGGTTTAAATCTATATATGTTCTAACACGATTTATTTCTCTCTCTTCCATTCTCCCTCTCTCACCCCCTCACTCTCTATCTCTATCTTTCCTGTCTCTCATAGGCTACGTTTCAAAATCCTGTCGAGATGGAATCCCAGGGTGCATTGTGCTTTCAGACAGTCTCCTACCTTTGAGCTACAAGGGAGTGCCACAACACACTCTTCGACACACCAACCATGCTCGAGTGGTCTCAGACACTGGTATAAAAATGTACATATAAAGTGCACAAATATACATACTGACACACACACACACACACACACACACACACCTACACACACACACACACACACACACGCACACACACACACACGCACACACACACACACACACACAAACGCAGACACTCACACAAACAAATTCACATATGTCAGTAATCTTACCCAAACAACTGGACTCAGTTCTATCCCAGTTTGAAAATGGTCTGTGTTGAGTTTGTCAGGCTGTGTAATGCCATTGAGATAACTCAGACTGAGTATGTATGTAAGGTATTGGTGAATTATGGTGACAAATCACTAAATAGACTATACATGTCTATAAATGTCTATTACATGACAAAAACAGAGGGACCGACGTTTCATAATAAATAAATAAAATAGAAAATAGAAAAAAAATGACATTAGTCCGTAGAGATTTTGGAAAAGATCCTAAAGACCTGTAAATAATTTAGTTTACAAAGAGCAACATTTAAAAAACTGCAAAAAAAGCAAAAAGAATACTACTTTAGATAAACACTGAAGAAGACACAGTAACATTATGATTATTATTATTATTGTTATCTTCGTAAGGGGATGTTGCATTCCAGGTGGGAGAAGGGCAGAATCACTAACATATTTTAAATTTCTACTTAGATTTTAGGTCAATCGTGAGAAGGGGGAATTGCTGGAAGGGTTTTAATATTTGAGCTATTTTTTATTTATTTACTAATTTATCAATTATTTTTGTTTATTGGGAGAAGGGTTTGGAATGGGTTGCAAGATTTTGATTTTAGAATTTTCTAGTGAAAAACATTTGAGGGCCTGTTTCTGTCAGACTCTACAATCGAGTTATTATTATTATGTATTAATTATTACAACAATAATATTTATTTCTAATTTATTGAATCCTGTTTTTGATCCAATCTTTTTAAGTTAAAATAAAAAGTATCATACTTAAGTTTTTTCCGAGGTTTTATTTGATTGTGTGTGTGTGTGTGTTTTCTTCTCCATGGCCTGCATTGCAGCTTTAGTTTTTTGAGAGTAAACTGTTTAAAGAAACGTAGGCCCAAAAGCTCAATTAAGAGACGAAGAGAGATTAAGAAGACAGGACGGTATGTGTACATTGAACCAGAAGAGGGCAACATATAGCCAAATAAGCTACACCATTTTTTATTGAAAGTATGCTACGTAGCCTATATCTTTAAAGCACCTTGGATTTATAATGTTACTATTTCTTTTGATTGGGATCTAAGGTCAGCACAGTCCCAAGTATATGTGATTGTGAAGCCTATACACACAACATGGATGGGTTCTTTTTATCTCAAAATGTCAGTATCTGTCTTCCCCCTTTATGATTACATTTCATATGTTGGTTACATATGCAACACAAGTCAACCAGCGCCGGAGGACCCAGGTGACCTTGTCCCATTGGACTTGTCATTCAATCTCACATGCTTTAAATCAGCCACTTATTATCTCTCTGCAAGTCGCGCATCTCCCCTCATCCCCAGTGCCCTACCTTGTATATCCTGGGCTGGACTTACACAATGCACGGAATTCCAATCAACATGAGGCTATAGGCGACAGCACACCTTTTAGTAATTATGCATGCGTCTGAACCAGCCTATTGTTGCTAAATTATTTACAAAGCCTACATTCTTAACTCAGGACATTAAATAAGTAAAAAATAACACGCTATAAACAAGGGGGTGGGTAAAAGTTATTTTATTAACAGAAAAAATGCGGATGTTGTTTGTCACCCAGGCGCTCGCTCTCATGTGCCTTAACGTCATCTCTGACCCACCCTCCCCGTTATTCTCACTCCTCCCTCTCACCCCTTTTGCAGTCCGTTTTCAGCCGAGCTGACCTCCGCCTAGCCAACCGGTTAACAATTTTCTGTTTCCCACATGACAGATAAGAAGATAAAATAGTATTCTTGATTAAAGATACAACCGATCATAAAGTGAGTTGAAAATCACTCGTTCCGTCTTTCACTTAGCCTGGATTATTTTCCAGCTCTTCATCGCTTAAAAAAAAAAACTTCAACTGGATGGAAAGATGCGATAGGAGGCAAAATTCGGGCCGGACTTTAAATCCACACATCAGCAACGCCACTCCAAGCACAGAAACCAGACTATTGGTTTAGCGTAATTACTGGTGACTTCGTACTTTAATTAATTTATTCAATTGTAATCGAACTCATCGTGTTGACCCCGACATTTGTGAGGTTACTGCATGTGACTGTGCGACAGAGGAAATAATTCAAGTAAGTAGTCTTCCAAATCTTTCAATGAAAGTAGGCAAAATAACAATGCAGTCTCTCGTCCAATAGTGGTAATGTGTCATTGTTGAACGTGTTCGAGTTGTTCGCACGTTTGTTGGGGTAGTAGTATGGATATCACTAGCCTATCTGCATGGCCTACATTTGGGGGGCTTGAAAGAAAGGAAAGGAAATTGAAAACTGATGCCATATGCAGTCATTTCCAACAAAGGCTTAACCGCTGTCTACCTGAGGATAGAGACATGAGGTCATTGGCTAGCTGAAAATCACATGTTATTTGTTGTGGTCTTTCAGTAAATCCTCCACGAATACGCTTTAATAACATAACATAAAAAGAAATCTATATTCATATTTATAAAAATAAATGTATCAGTAGTGTGGCTCCAGTAAGCACTGATTTCAGTTACAGTCTGCCTGTGTCTGGCGACCTTCTATTAACACTAACGAAATGGTTTAAATCGAAATCAATGTCCTGACCACTGTAGTTTATACAAAGTTTATATGGACCGATCGAAATGCTTTCTTGATATCGACTTTACTTTCAAAATGTGTAAAGCACCCCACGAGGTCTTTGTGATCGTTGTGAATATGTTGATATACCTTACGCACAACCGTATTCCAATTTTACCCAATCCAAAGCGAAATGGGTATAATGGACAGTGATTACTATTTACAGACAACATAAACACACAAACGCCTTTCTTTCTGTGGGCATCTGTGTCTTCTGCTCATCTACAATTGAGGACGAGAATTATTACCCTGAGAGTTTTCCTCTTACTGACTTTGCCAATAGATATTACCTCCTATTTGCTTTTAAGGACTGGTAAGAGGGAGACCAAACTTACTCAAGGAGTCCAAAGTTGTCACTTGTCTGAGGCGTTTAGACCTCTTTTTTATTCCATATTTATTGACTTATTTAGTTTTGCTCATCATAACTTTCAACGTACTGGCGGCAACCTAAAAATAATTTAAGTTTAATTTAGTCTCCCACAGTGAAAGGCGCAGTTAAAAAAATCTAATTCAAAGCATTTCACAAAATAGTGTTTCATAGGCTAGTCAGATCTTCAATCAGCTCCAGGATAGCTGTAGGACCATTGTCTGTTCAGTTGTCGCCATAATATTTATTAGGGGAACAATTTGATAGTATTACCTGGGACTGTTCATTTTAACCTGGGGACGGCTGGCCAGCCCATTCTAAATATGCTGGTTGTTATCTTCACCACCCTTGAATAGAGTGAAAAGGCTTGTGTTAACTCAGGAGAAGTGCCTCGGCATGACATTTTTATCCTCACACCTGGAGAAGAAGGCCACCTGCTGAGTGGATCAACCATCAAAAGGTGACCGGAGGGAGCTGCTTTCCCATTGTGGAACAGATTGAGCCTTCAAAATCATATTAACCAAATTAATTCCTCTAAGTTATTTGATTAACATTTTCTTACATTAATTATTACTTTTAATGCATTTACTAACTACTCTTGCTGCTAATGTGATTAGATGCCCTGGTAGTCTAATTTGGGTACTATCTTCTCCAGCTCCTTAAAAACTACAAAGTACAAAAACTACAAAGCAAAATCTAAAAATACCATAAAATAACAAACCTGAATTGTGAGAAAATACAAGACCTCTCTGTCAGTGCTGAAGGACAACTGACAGGAGGAACTGGGACCCCTCTCACACTTTGCATCTCTTTCTGTCCCACGGTCTGACGAGCTGTGACTCATTCACAGGAAAGATCCAGCAACCCCCCTGTTAATCTTCACAGCTTTGTCAGGGATTTTGAATGTTAGTCAGTTGAATGGTTTCCTAGGAGACGCCGAAGTTCCGTAGGATGTGCATCAGAGGACACTCCTCTGGTGTGTTAGGATGTTTACATTCCTTAGATACTCTGCACTAGGCACCGGCATAGTCTTCCGTGGTGTTCCTTATTCTGAGGTCTCCTGAGGTAAATCTTACCCATGCTCCCCTATCCACACCCGCCACATGCTGGTAGGGGTGACTACGATTTTCTAGTATGAAATCACAAGAACCAGTACTGACTGAATCAATTCATCGTATATCTAATTGGGCTGGTCGGTTGTGATAACCATGAGTTGACTCTCGGTTTAGACTGACCACCACATCCTCTCACGGAAAGGTTTACTCATTGAGGGATTGAGAGGGAGAGAAAAGGAGCACTACATTTCTCCCACTCAAAATGTGTGTGGATATTGTCCCGCCCCTTTTTGAGGCCTTTTTGGAGTTTTATTGGCTCAGCAAAAAATGGCCAGTCTGGTCACATGATGCCAGGGGCCAATAGGAGGTTGATTAGAGGCTGTAGGGAAAATTGCTCTAACATACTTTTACTCCAGCAGATGACCTGTGTGAGAGTATCTCAACAGTCCTACTTGTGTTAACTTCTTAGCACAGTCCCGTTTGAGGACGTGCTAGCGTAGTAGCTAAACAGTAGCATACTTTCAGTACAATCAAATAACATTCATATCAAAATAATGTATTTGTTGAAATAGTATTTTGTAACATATGCGTGAGTGTCGAGCATGTCAGCACGGTGGCTCGGTGGTTAGCACTGCTGCCTCACAGCAAGAAGGTCCTGGGTTCAATCCCCACCTGACCCAAGGGCATTTCTGTGTGGAGTTTGCATGTTCTCCCCGTGTTCGCGTGGGTTTCCTCCGGGTACTCCGGTTTCCTCCCACAGTCCAAAAACATGCAGGTTAATTGGTGACTCTAAATTGCCCGTAGGTGTGAATGTGAGTGTGAGTTGTTGTCTGTCCCTATGTGTCGGCCCTGTGATAGACTGGCGACCTGTCCAGGGTGTACCCCGCCTCTCGCCCTGTGTCCGCTGGGATAGGCTCCAGCCCCCCCCCGTGACCCTGTACAGGATAAGCGGTAAAAGTTAATGGATGGATGGATGGATGTCGAGCATGTCAGATACAGACACAATTATGTGCTACTCACAGTTTACTGACAGTAGTAATCAGCTATGGCCACAGAGTCTCGTCTGTCACCAGTGTAATACTCTCCTGTGGTCTGCTTTTATTGGCCTTTGGACCAAGAGTGTTTGTGTTCTACATGGGTTTGTCATGTGCTGACAGACACGTACTCACATACATACACACACACTCACACACACACACACACCCACACACGTGTGTGTAGATAGACAGAGCTATTATTTCTGGCCCGGCCATGATATCAGGAGACATGATGAGACCAAGACGTCACTGTGGCTGTGGAAGAGGTTCTGGAAATGGACCGTGTGCCGTGTTGCCTTCTACAGAAACTGCTAGAGATGCCAGGAAATTGGTTAAGGATTCTGATGCTCTTTGGCTCTCTTTCAGCTTGAGCTATTGTGTAACAGGAGCCACGGCACAGGATGATGACTAACCTGAAGCAACTGCAACAGCAATGACACACATTAGAGGAAGGGCATCAGAAGTCATGCTTCCATCAACCTGCTTTACCACTTACATGTCATGTGTTATCTTTGGATGTTATTCAAAATGCCATACTCTGAGTAAAATTGTGCCTTGGCAGAATCAGACCACGTTGTAAGCGGAGTAAGTGGTCTAAATCAGCAGCCTCATGACTGTGTAGTCTGAGCGGGGGACTACGACTCGACCCTGTATAATGTTACAGTGCAGCTGTGTTTGGGGTGTGTAAATCCTCCCACGCCGCTAAGGGAGAGCCAGACGAGGTGTGGTCCCATGGCACATGGCTCACCCTCGTCAGCCAGAGGAGGAATCCACTCGGCCTGTCGGGAGCTGGAGGGTGGGACTGGGATAGGATGGAATGGAATGAGGGAGAGAAGGGGTGTCGGGGGAAGGGGTTTTGGAGGGAAAGGGCTTATGGCTGGAGGGAGGTGGGGGATGTTAGGGAGTTGGGGGGTAGGGGGGGCGGACAGTGGGGCTACATATATGGATGAGTCATTATAGAAAGCCTCCTCCAGATGTGGATCTTCTATCACACCCTGTGTTGTGCCGCACCCCGACTATAAGGAATAGCCATCAGCTCACTGTTGGAAGCCTAATCCTGGTTCTCTAGTCAGATCACTGGGGAGCTGAAGCGAACCCCTCGTGGCGAGAGACGGAAGAGACTTGCTGCCTTCTCCCTCTTCTGTGCTTTGGCCTCGGCATCCGGTATCTACGCTAGGACACACCCTCCACCACCAGCCCTCCAATGAGAGGGCACGGTCGACAACGCCTGACTGAAATGGCCTCCGTATAATTCCGTTTAATGACAGAGAAAATCTCTCCAGCTTACACGTTTCCTTCATCTAGCAGGACATGTGCAGCAGATGGCATGAAACGAGATCGCAGCCAGCGGGACTTTGGGACTTTTATCTCCTCCCTTGCCTCGCTACGTTCTTGTTAGCCCTTCCCGGTAACAGTGGTAAGATGGCCTCTATGTGTGTGGTCCGCTCAGTAAGCTGCAGGCGTCCCCTGTGTGTTTCCCCCCAGGATGCTGTCGACGCTAAGTGAGTGGTTTTGGGAGGAACGCCTGTGGTTTCCAGAGGGCATGGGCTGGGCCGACCTGGAGGACCGAGACGGACGGGTCTACGCCAAGGCCAGGGACCTGTGGGCGGCGCTGCCCATCGCCCTGGCCTTCCTGCTCGTCCGATGGGTCTTTGAAAGGTCCAACCAGATCCGTCTGTGCCCCTCGTCTAAAGCTGTGCCCCCCCCCCCCCTCCCCGCCATCTATCTCTTTTTCTACTCCATCTCTCCCTCCTGCCTCTTTGCCCTCTCTGTTCTCTCTCTCTCTCTCCGACCTTCGGCGATGCGTTTCTTGTACCGCACGACGCCCTTCTCCTTCCCTCGTCATCCCTTT
>JAPMUY010004821.1:40000-107500 GCA_026901105.3 Galaxias olidus
ATGACCGCATTCCTTCTAAATGCTTGGCAATCAGCAAGTGATTTCCCCCGGCTGTATGTGTGTGTGTGTGTGTGTGTGTGTGTGTGTGTGTGTGTGTGTGTGTGTGTGTGTGTGTGTGTGTGTGTGTGTCTGTGTTTGTGTGTGTGCGTGCGTGCGTGCGTGCGTGCGTGCGTGCGTGCGTGCGTGTCTGTGTGTGTGTGTGTGTGTGTGTGTGTGTGTCTGTGTGTGTCTGTGTCTGTGTGTGTGTGCATGCGTGCGTGTGTGGGTGGGTGTGTGGTCTAATCCAGCATTCTCACCACAGGTTATCATGTTGGGTTATAGCTATTAGTTCTGCCCATAAATTTTGTGGTTTAATGTGTTTGTGTTGTATAGTGTATGCTATGTGCATTGGTTGCCGTATTCAGTGCTTGTGAGCAGTATGTTGCCTCTTCTCTCCCACCGTTAAGTAGACAGCATGTATGTGTGTTCTCTTGCAGTTGGAGATTTACCTTTTACCTTCTTGCTTTCATTGCTGGCCTGGGTGCCCTTGTCGATGTGAGTATCATCATCTCCCCTTCCTTCCCCCTCCCCCTACCGCCATGCTCCCTACTGTGGGTCGCCATTGGTCACCCGTTCCACCATCAATCATACTGATGACAGTTTCCATGGTAGTTGATCCGTTGGTGTGAGGAATGGAGATTTGCGCGCAAAAATAACGACTCAATGGTCTCATCGTGGCCGTGTCTGTGTCACGTGGGAAAAGAAAAGCAAATTGTGTCTGTCAGACGTGTCTCATTCTCTCCTCTCTGTCCCTGCGCTCTCCCTTTCAGAAACCATGGCTGTATGACTTGAAGGTTATGTGGGAAGGCTTCCCTGTGCTGGTAAATCCTTTTGGACCATTAATACAATCCATTCACAACAGCAAATAGCAAGCAAATTCTAAAGAGAGATTATCGAATATAGACCTAATCTCCCTCTCTCCCTCTCTCTCTCTCTCTCTCTCTCTCTCTCTCTCTCTCTCTCTCTCTCTCTCTCCCTCTCTCTCTCTCCCTCTCTCTCTCTCTCTCTCTCTCTCTCTCTCTCTCTCTCTATTGCTCCCTCACCTCCTCAGACACTTCTGCCCTCTCAGTATTGGTACTACATGATAGAGCTGGGATTCTACGGCTCCTTGCTGTTCAGCGTGGCTTCTGATGTCAAACGTAAAGTAAGTCAAGTCAAACTATCGTGCGGGTGTTTTCATACCTCCCTTTACACCTCAGGCCTCAGTACAACCCTTCTCCTGTGCCACTTAAGCACTCATTGAATTAGGGAGGATATGTTTGTTCTTTTCATTTAAAAGCTATATCAGGTGAGATGACTCAGCATGTATCAAACAAACAGGCTTCATTAATCTCACTGTCTCTCTCTCTCTCTCCCTCTCTCTCCCTCTCTCTGCCTCTCTCTCTCTCTCTCTCTCTCTCTCTCTCTCTCTCTCTCTCTCTCTCTCTCTCTCTCTCTCTCCCTCTCTCCCCCTAGGATTTCAAGGAGCAGATTGTCCACCATGTGGCCACTATATTACTCATCAGCTTTTCCTGGTGTGTCAACTACATCAGGGCTGGAACTCTCATCATGCTTGTCCATGACTCCTCCGATTACTTCCTCGAGGTGGGATGGCCATCAATACAACTCAAAATATCCTTGAGACTGAGCACTGCCCTCTGGTGGTAATAATGATACACTCTAATGCTGGTCTCGCTCCTCTATCCCTCTCCCTCCTCTGTTTGACAGTCAGCAAAGATGTTTAACTATGCCGGGTGGAGGAACGCCTGCAACTACATCTTCATCCTCTTTGCCGCCGTTTTCATTGTCACTCGGCTCGTCATCCTCCCTTTCTGGTCAGTTTCTGCGTTTATGGAGGCCCTTCCTGTTCATGCATTACTCTCCAAGCCTCTAGATTCTGGCCTCCACTGTTGTTTCAATATGTCACCTCAGTGACAGATGTTAAACGGTTGTCTTAAAGCTGACTAGAGTCCCTTCTGTTCTCCCTCCCACAGGATCATACACTGTACGTGGGTGTACCCACTGACCATCGTCACCCCCTTCTTTGGCTACTACTTCTTCAATGGCCTTCTACTAGTGCTGCAGTGTCTGCATATCTTCTGGGCCGTCCTCATCATACGCATGGCAGTGCGCTTCTTAACCTGCAATGTGCGTATACACGCGCACGCACGCACGCAAGCACACACACACACACACACACACACACACAAACACTCGTACACAAGTTGTCTTGAGTTAAGTATCTGATGCAGTGTGGCTGGTAAGGTCTCTCCATCGTGAAGTGTCTTTAAGCCCTGCTCTCACCTCACTGTTTTTCCTTCTCCCTCTGCCTCTACCTCACAGGAAAAAGTGGACGATGAAAGGAGCGATAAGGACGAGACCGATGAGTCTGGAGAGGAAGAAGAGGAGGGGAAAAAAGAGGTGAAGAAAAAAGGACTAATGACAAATGGCCATGCAGTCCATAACAACAACCACCGCAAGATGGAGTGAAAAAGAGGATGAACAATGTCTCAGTGAAAAAAAGGAAGAAGAAGGATCAGAAGACGTAAAAATAAGAGATTATATCCCTCTGTGTGAGGGATAGGAGATAAAGAGAAAGAGGATAGGGAAGTTAGCCGTACGAGAGGGAACGCTGGTAGACATGAACCTGTTCATGACGTCAACACACTAAACCATGAAACACTTTGTTCCAATTGGAGTACATGCGTATACAATACAGTGTGTTATTAAAATTATAACAGATACACTACAGTAACCCCCCCCCCCCCCCCCCCGCCCACACACACACACACACACCTCCCTAGGGGAAAGTGGACATGTCTGTGGGAAGTCAGTCTCTGGAGTAGAAACTTTGCTCGCAAACGAAGAGGATTATGGAGGACACAGGAGGGGTGTGAATGAAGATCAGGAGCTAATGTTGAAGAGAGTCACGCTGCCTCTACCTCCACTAGCTGTTGTAATGTAGTCGTGTGCCTTACAGCCAGCAAACAGCTGCTGTGATTTGGTTTTTCTTTCTTTTTTTTCCTCTGAGAACAGTTGTAGTGTGTATGCTTACTGCCTTTAGCGTGTTTTGTCCTTTGTGCCTTCTGTGTTCTCAACTAGAAATACAGGAAAGAGACTTACTGAGACTACAGTGTACCAGACAGTGGGAGAGCATTGATCGGAAATGTTTTCTATGCAATTATGGATTTTGCCCATTTCCTTTAAGTCAAGTAGTCTTACTATACTCTTTATCAATGTCCAATGTGGCCATGATGTCTTCCTTTTCTTCCACTTTCAGAAAGGGCTGCACATATTTTTACCAAAATAAATACATTTAATTTTTGGTATAACATTGTAGTAGGGGGACAGATCTTTTTTTCCATCAACTTCAATTGCATGCCTGTTCAGCACTTCTTTAGAGTGTGATAGCAACTTTGCACAAAAACAGCTAAACCTTCTTTTGAGGGCTACCTGGATACTTGGATATCTTCTTTTCTTTTTTTAAATATAGTTTTGCAGTCCCTTGTTTTAGGTGATAGACTGAAACCTCAGGATAGCAGTAGGTCTGGGTCAGTTTGTCGAAAGCGATAAAGCAATCACAAGAGTTATTATGTAATTTTCAGTTCATGTTCACAATTAAAAATAGTATGTGATTGTGGTGCTCATGATGCATTTTTCTGTAGGTTTTGTATTCCGCTGTGGGTTTATAGTATATCTTTGTGCTGGTAGGATAGTTTTTTTTTTAAAACATGGAATTATTATAGGTTCTGTGAATTGTCATAGATATGTCTTGTATAGGAATGTAGAGCATATGTACACTTTGTCCCATTTGACACAGGACATTCAAAGGCTCTCACAGGTTCAAATTCATTGCTTTTATTATTTTGTTAGTATATTTTTTAATTCAAGTTTTAAAGTAAGTCATTAGTGACACCAGTTAGGCTGGTTTCACACCCATTAACCTTCATTTTGGAAACTTAAGACCAGTTTTGGTGACCTTCTCACACAAAGACAAAACACCCATTTGATCTAATCTGTTCAGCATTAAAAGCAAACCCATAAGCTTTGACAAGCAGTGTATAAATAAGTGTTAAAGTGTTAAATGTTTTTATAAAATTCCTGCTTTTCAGTTTTCGCTGTGGCCGGATCCAACCCAGTTCTAAGCAGTTTAATCCAGTTGTATCCTGAGCCAGACTGGTATTATTGGACTTCAGATCATATTTGCTAGGTCCACGAGCTTGGCACTGGGGCCTGAGGTGGTGAATCAGAAAAAAATGCTTTTACTCAGGAGACTGAAATGGGCAACATTAGCGTACAATGATTTTAATTATGTAGTCTACAAGACTGGATAATATTGTGGGGAATATGAAATTGCTATTGTAGATTTTTTGGGGTATGTTTCCTATGTATAAAACGGGTTTAAAGTTGTTTACTGCATGTTCATTATGTTTGATGTTAATAATTTCAGAGAAATTCCAGTCCTAGAAGATTTGTCAGTGCATAGTACAACCAAAACACTCAGCCGTCTGATGTACGAAACACATGAAAAAAATGCAAGTGTTAGATGTTTTTGTTGTGCTTATGAATTTGTTTTAGTTTCATGTCCAGTGCCTTATCAGCAATCTATAGGATTATTTCTGCCTCTTTCTTTCTCTCTGACTGGTATTTCTTCCTAATACTCATCCCTGTCTTAACTAATTCTAAAGCCCTCCTCCCCATTGACATGCTACGTTTCCCAAGTATTTAAGGCACTTCTCTTGATATCATATCCTAAAAACCTCACCCTCCACTCTTCTTTGACCCCTCCGAGGTTCGGATCCATATAATCCACTTTAACAGTTGCTTTTTTCCACATCCATCCACATTCCACACCATCTCTCATACTAATCTTGACCAAAAATAAAAAATCCTCTTTCCTGTTACTACAAAAACATTAAGTGTCCTAATTACAGTATTATGTTCCTATTTTGTGTTTTATGCCTAAATATTGTTATTATTAACAACAAAAGTCACAAATCACAACTATAACCCGGTTTACTCCTTGATAAAGGTACATGCATACATACAAACAGCCAATTATAGTTATGTTTTTTAATAGCTCTTCATTTTTTATGATGTGTGCAGTTTTCACTTTATTAGTAATACTCAATGTTATGAAAGCAATTTAAATCAGTGTCAATTGATCAACAAATGTAGTTACAAAATATCGCATCGGGATTCATATTCTGAAACATCCTATAATATTTATTGCTACTAATGCTACTACTAGTCCCTAAAGCAATTATTGTACATAGGGACGGTGGGCGGATCAGGGCCGGGTATCCCATATTCCGCGTCACTTGTATCCAACTTGTCTAATATCCAATAGAAGGTACAGAAATGGAATCAGTGTAGCCACCAAGAGCTGTGTTGCGCGACCAGTTGGTTTGACGAGGCTAAACGCCATCTTGGATCGAGAGGGCTTTTACACTGGGGGGAAACAGGAAAAGGAGCAGTACAAAATACATATTATTTGTTTCTGATGTCTGTACCCCTTGGGGGCGATCAAATTATATTAATCATGGGGCTGTATATGTATTCTTTTAACTAAATGCACAAAAGTGTAAAAACAATTGGCAGGGAACGGGTTGTTTTAAGGTTTGCTAGCTAGTTAGCTAGACTGCTAGTATTGGAGGAATTTTCCGCAAGTGAACTTGTTTTGTTTGTTTATGTTATTCAATACGGATATGGCCTCTTTGAACCCAGGTAATGTTGGCACCGTTTCACCACACGCCATCGTGCAGTTGTCAAATTGTCATTGTAGTTTCTTGTGATAACATGTAATTTGTCAGTCGGCATTGCGTGACAGTATGAGCTAGTTAGTTGGAGTAGCATTGGCTACTTCTACTGCTACTAGTAAGCTAGCTGTTGCATAAAAAGTAGTAAGTAAATCTGACTACCAAGCCGTGCGGGACCAGTTCAAATACATTAAGCTACAATCCTATTACACTGAATTTTTCTCGATAATGCCAGTCCTTTTGTTAATGCAAAACCTGTGCAATAACAAGCTAATTTAACCCCTCGACAGGGGCGTGTAGTTGCGTGGGTTCCAAATAGACCACTCTCTCTGATTGCGTTTGAAATTGAGCCCCAAAGATAGATCTATCTTAGGAACGTTATAACTTTGATATAACATTGCATCTATGTCTTTGTCACTTATAGAGTTACCAGATACCAATCTGGGTGTGGGGGCCAGTGGGACCCAGGCAGGTGCTGGGGCTGTTGTGCCTAAAGGAGCCAATAAAAGACGAGCTGCGTACGTATTATCAACTGAATGTGCTTGTGTACACAACAGTGGCCTTTGTCCGCCTATTGAACTCACAGTGTCCCTTTTCTTATCCTCATAGGCCAGACTTTGATGATGATGAAGACGATGAGGACGGAAGTAAACTTTTCAGGTACTGACCTATTTAACTTCTTAAAATGGCATCTGCCATTACTGTCCTATCACAGCAATCAGCGTCCTCTGTCTCTGCACAGGTGTGATGACGACTCAGGAGGCTCCAATGACAAGGAGCGTTTCGCCAGGTAAGGGGTTGAGCTGGAGGAGGCTTGATGTCTACCTGTATGTTTGTGTTGGTAGTGTTATTTGCTAAGCCCTGACATTCAAGTTGACTAAATGTTGCGAGTTCTATTACAATGTCCTTGAATTCTCTGGTAGTCTTATATTTCTCTCTTCCCTGAGTTCTGGCTGTTTGTAGTGTATTAGTGGATTGGCTTCCAGGTTGTTGGAAGAACATCAAATTTGGCCTGCAGATTTCTGTGGCCTCGTAGAAGTAGGCAGATGTTTCCACGTTTTAGCGTCCGGTTTTATATCCTGTGCTGTGTAGGTCACTAACAGCTGTCAGGGACCTGTGTACATTTTAAGTTATCCCTCTATCTTGAGCAACCTTTTTCTCTCTCCTCTCTTCCCTTCCTGAACTCAGGATGTCTTTAGGTTTCTTTCAGCATTTTCTCTCTTTGTCACTCTGATTTGCGTTGAAAAACCGAGATCGCTCTCCCTCACTTTATCTTTATCGTTTGGTCGAATCATTGACAACACATTGTCACTTCAAGCGTCAAGATACATTTTATCACTCTTTCTCAAAGCCACCCCTTCCCGCTCTGCATATTTACATTGCTACGCCGACTCTAAATGCCATGTCTATTTGCCCGTCTCTCCCCCATCTCTATCACTCTTTTGCTCTCCACCTGCTGCTTTCTTCCCCCCGTTCCCTCACTCCAGGGAGAACCACAGTGAGATTGAGCGGAGAAGGAGGAACAAGATGACGGCTTACATCACTGAATTGTCTGACATGGTGCCCACCTGCAGTGCGTTGGCACGGAAACCGGACAAGCTGACCATCCTGCGCATGGCCGTGTCTCACATGAAGTCTCTCCGAGGCAGTGGCAACACAAGTGCAGACGGCACGTACAAACCGTCCTTCCTCACCGACCAGGTACAGCCTATCCATCTTAGCTCAATGTAAATTCAATTATATCAATAAAACAAAAATTGAAACATACGCTTATTTCTGCAGTGGTTCTGTTCTAGGTCATTATAAAAAAAAAGGCTCATGGCTTGCAAGATTTGTATCCTAGTAGCTGCTCCCTATGAATCCCCCCTGTGTGTCCTTCCTCCACGTATAGGAGCTGAAGCACCTGATCCTAGAGGCTGCCGACGGCTTCCTGTTCGTGGTGTCCTGCGAGAGCGGCCGCGTGGTCTTCGTGTCCGACTCGCTGACTCCCGTCCTCAACCAATCGCAGTCCGAGTGGCTGGGCTCCTCCCTCTACGACCAGCTGCATCCAGACGACGTGGACAAGCTCCGCGAGCAGCTCTCCACCGCCGAGAACAGCGGCACCGCCGGGAGAATGTTGGACCTCAAGACGGGCACCGTGAAGAAAGAGGGCCAGCAGTCGTCTGTACGGATGTGCATGGGGGCCCGGCGCTCCTTCATCTGCAGAATGAGGTCAGCCGTTCTCTGTCTTGTTGTGTGTAACGGAGTGCCTGTTTGCACTTGTATGTACTTTAGTTTTTCTGTGTCTTTCTAAGTGCCATGCTGTGGACATGCTTTGTCCTGACTCGTATGTGTCCATGCATGTGCTGCAGGTGTGGCACGTCTCCAGTAGAGCCGCTGTCTATGAACAGACTCAGCTTCCTCCGAAGCAGAAACCGGTGAGTGCCACAGAGACTCCTCCTAGTGGAATCAACTAGTCAACTAGTATACCTTCCTAGAAAACAAAAGACCTGTTGACCTGACTTGACCCACTCCTACCCCTCCTGTGTGTAGGAACGGTCTGGGCCCGGCTAAAGAGGGCGAGCCCCAGTATGTGGTGGTCCACTGCACAGGGTACATCAAGTCCTGGCCTCCTGCAGGTGACTTCCTGGTTGAATGAGGGGACGGATGGAGTGATTTGAATCTCTAAAAGCTGACGGGCTGTTACGGACAGAACACTATTTAGAGAATCTGTCTTGCATGCAATAGAGGCAAAGTGTTGTGATTTGAAACATGATAACTCTGTGTGCGTGTGTGGTTTAGGCGTCTCTCTGACCGACGAAGAGGCAGACAACAACCAGGGGAGTCGCTACTGCCTGGTGGCCATCGGGAGACTACAGGTACAATAGCCGTGTTATGTCCTCATGGTAGTTCATCGTTTGTCTCATAGACACACCGCATTACAACGCAAGCAGATGGGAAGCAATTGTAATCGTCACCCTGCCATTCACGTTTCTGGTTTGGTTTCCAAGGTAACCTGCTGCCCGGGCAACACCGACATGAACAGCATCAGTGTTCCTGTGGAGTTCATCTCGCGCCACAGCGGCTTGGGCATCTTCACCTTCGTGGACCACCGGTGCGTGGCCACCGTGGGCTACCAGCCCCAGGTAGGCCTCACAGCCTGGGGCCACAGTAGAGCCCTACCCCAGCCGAGGAGCTCCCTATGCTGCATAGGGATTTGTAGTCTAATTTGTTGCTGGGGCAGTTGCCAATCTTCTCCATGTGCATTTTAGGATCTTCTCGGAAAGAACATTCTGGAACTGGCCCATCCCGAGGACCAGGGCTTACTGAGAGACAGCTTCCAGCAGGTAGGTGGGGCCAGACTGTGTGTGTGTGTGTGCGTGCGTGCGTGCGTGCGTGCGTGCGTATTTGTATTTGTATTTGTAACTGTGCCCCGTTGTGAATCAGGTGGTGAAGCTGAAGGGTCAGGTTCTGTCGGTGATGTTTCGCTTCCGCTCCAAGTCCCGCGAGTGGATCTGGATGAGGACGAGCTCCTTCACATTCCAGAACCCCTTCTCTGAGGAGATCGAGTACATCATCTGCACCAACGCAAACGTCAAGTGAGTCGCCCCACATCCATTGCGCCATCCAGGAACTTCCACCGTTACCAAGCACAGAGTTGCGCAACACACCAGGTCGTGACCTGTGCTCTAGAGGCCGATCTGTTTTCACTCACTGATAAGTCTTGGTTACGTGTCATCGCTTTGTACAAAGGACATTTTGTTTTCGAATGAAATGTGTGTTTGGAAGATCCCACTGAGTCGGAGCGTGTTTTACCTCTCTAAAAAACACCCCTCTCCCTTCCCTTGTTTTGAAATGAACAATTCTCTGACCAGACTTTACCCCTTCTCCTCTCCTCCTCCCACCCATGCGCGCGGGGGCCGTAGAACCTCAACTCAGGACCCCCTCACCCCCCTCTCATCCCCCGGGGGGCCGGTGCCTCCTGCCCTGGGTCAGAGCAGCCCTGCCGGCCCCCCCGTGGCTGTAAGTCCAGGGCAAGTGGCTGCCAGGTGAGACCAGACCAGAGCACCTCCGGGCCTGCTGCTGCTTCACTGGAGACTACCACTCTACTTCCCCCGCTGTCTCCTCTGTGTAGTCAGTTCCACCCTTCCCCCTCTATGTCCCTTGGTAGAGTTGCAACAGAACGAGCATGTCGGAGGAAGAAAAGGGAATGGCTTGGTGACCGGCCTAGCAGGCGTGTGGTGTAGAGACTCCTTCCCTCCCCTACATGTCCACTTATCTCTACTCTTGTCTCTCTTTTTTTTTTTTTTACCCCTCTACTTCTCTCGAATATTCCTGCTCTTGGTTGCCATGGTGACTGGTGGTGGGATAAGTGCTGGTTTATCAGCAGGTGCTTGTGTTTTGTTGGGCAACGGTGGAGGACGCAGAGAAAAAAAACCCAATATGGCTCTGTTGACCGTACTAACTTTGGCTTTTTCCGTCTGGTCTTTGCCCCCTCTCTTCTTCTCCCTCCCTCCCTCTCTGTTTCTCTCTCTCTCTCTCTCTCTCTCTCTCTCTCTCCCTCTGTCTCTCCCTCTGTCTCTAGGCAGTTACAGCAGCAGCAGACAGAGCTGGAGGGAGGTGGTGGGAGGGACGGCCTTTACGAGGCAGGACAGCTCACCCTCCCTCAGGTTAGACCCAGTGTGTGTGTGTGTGTGTGTTTGTGTGTGTGATAGAAGTAATACATTGTGAGCCTCTGTTGTTAGTGTTGCGTCTGGCATGTACAGTATCCAAGTCTGAGCTTAAACGAACAGAAGGAAAAGCAGCCTTTTCTATACAAACAGAATAACACAATCGCAGGATGTCACCGATTGCACTTCCTCTAGTCGTGAGAGGCACAGTGGCTAAACGGCACAGGTCTCTTATCACTACCTTCTTGTTTTGGAACGACAAAGCTGCGTCTGTCCGTGTTGTTTTAGCCTGAAGTAGTTCCATCCCGGGGCTTTGGAAATGCCCCGGATGATTTGGAAAAGTTAAAGATGACATACATGGTACTGAAATGAACAAATGAGTCGTACCAAGAAGGTGCACACGTTACCTGATGCACTTAAAGTAAGTCTGTATTTACTGTTTACTGTGATGTCGTACGGTTCAGATGCCAGTCCAGGCCGTGACGGCTGCAGGCCCAGACCACAGTAAGAGCATGGGCAAGCCAGACCTCTACCCCTCCATGTACCAGAGCCCTGAGCAGGCCAAGGTGCTGCCCTCCACCTCTGCCCCCATCTACCCTCCAGCTAGCAGCTACACCGTGCCACGCCCCAACGAACCATACCGGTACAACGCGTGTGCGTGTGTGCGCGTGTGCGTGTGTGCGCGTGTGCGTGTCTGTGTGCGTGTGTGCGTGTGTGCGTGTGTGCGTGTGTGCGTGTGTGCGTGTGTGCGTGTGTGCGTGCGTGCGTGCGTGCGTGCGTGTGTGTGCGTGCGTGCGTTGCCTTTTGATGATGTTCTGTACCACTGATGTGGTATACTGTGTATTGTATAGATGGTGTGTGTGTGTGTGTGTGTAGCTAGTCCTCAGCCTGCACTCTGCTGTGTTTCCCTCCCCAGGTCGGTCGGCATGCCTGGTCAGATGGGCCAGTCGAGCCACTCGGCAGGCCAGATGTTGGCCCAAATGTCCCGCCAGAACAGTGCTCCCCCCACAGCAGCCCCGTCTACCACTACTAGCCCTCTCCAGGGAGGGGTCCACGGCATGCCGTCAGTGGGCTGGCCAGGGGTCGGTGCCGGGGCCGGGGCTGGGGCCAGGCTTTCCTTCAACAACCAGGTGAGACCTGTAGCTACTCTACCCCACTGATAGCTGTTTACTCTGCCTCACTAATATGGAAGCCCATAAGGGACTTTATTCAAATGAAAATGTAAACTAGAAAATGCAAATGCAATTCCACAGCATTATCACTTTCCACATTTGTATGTATTATTTGACAAAATGTAAATGAAAATGCAATCATCCCATTTGCGTTTGCATTTTCAAAGGCTCCAATGGGCATTCTGTGTCAATATTAAAATTCAAATGCAAAAGCTGTTTGACATAAAATTTTCAAAGTCCTACCCTGCCATACTGCGGACAATATTCAAATGTTAATTCAAACTTGAAAATTAAAATGCAATATAAAAATGTATCCTCATTTTCCATTTGTGCAAGCATAATTTATGTCACAATTAAAATTAAAATGCAGTTGTCTAACAATTTGAAAATGAAAAGGAAATCGCATTTGCCATTACATTTTCAAAGACTTCATCTTCAGTACTACGCTGTGCAGTGAACAATATTCAAATGCAATACACGAATCAGCGCTACAAGTCTATTGCATTTACATTTACATGTCACCACGCTCTCTTTGGGACACAACATGAAAGTTCAAATGTAATCTGTCTGTCCTCTCATCAAGGCGGGTCTTTAGTTTGGACCTTACTTCCTCCTTCAGTCACTTAGTACAGGGCTAGCTGTAGCTAGCGGTGCGCCAGGAGATAACCACTATGGCTATTTGACGGCAACCTAATTTTGACATTAACAGAGGTTCGTGACAGAACTGAGAAAGTATGTATTGGAGAGTAGGTCTACTCCATTTCTGGCACCGACGTGGACATGTCTCCCGCACCAGCCATAAGCCTATGCCATTGCCGCAGAGATGAACACTCAGTGTTGCTAACTCTTGAAAGACAAATGAGCAACCTCACCTTAATAAGATTGCCCAAAACAAGCGCAACACTACGTATGGCCACATATTTATTATACAACATTATTAAACCTAGAGGTGTGAACGTTTATAAAAACATTAAAATCTTTTCCAGAAGAAATTTCCAGCGTTTATAATGCATCTTCTAGTTAAATAGCTTTGTCCAATCTAAAGTGGTACAATCCTGCCTTCATATTGTCACCCATATTCCATATTGTGCTATAAGTTTATTTATTCAATATGATTCTGATAATTAATATTGTGTAAACTGTGAAAGCTGAAAATAATGCAGTTATGCCCAATCTATTAGCCCACAGCAAGTGTTCCGCTATATGGTTGTCCTGCTTCTCTTCGTTTCAGCGCTGTCATTGTGAATAATTAGAGAGGGATTTTAATAAATATACTTCCTTTAATAAATGCAAAAACATAGAACTTGCAGCACAAAAATAAAACTAAGGACCTGCGAAATAGCAGCTCCAACAACGAGTTGGTCAAACTTGTAAGGTTAATGAAGCAAGTCACTAAACGAGGAAGTGACATCCTAACTAAACACATGAGAGGACAGACAGATTGCATTTGAATGTTCATGTTATGTCTCAAAGAAAGCGTGGTGAAATGTAAATGCAATAGACTCGTAGCGCTGATTCGCGTACTGCATTTGAATATTGTCCACTGCACAGCGTAGTACTGAAGATGAAGTCTTTGAAAATGTAATGGCAAATAATAATAATAATTATAATAATAATAATTCACTTTATTTAGTTTTTTGCGCTTTTCTCGAGACTCAAAGCGCTTCACACAAATTGGTTGCCAATTAATTACACAGAACAAACAACGAATGGACCGACAGCTATCAAACACAACACTCAGTCTGAGTGATACCATGGCAGCCAATTTGCGCCAGACTTGCTCACCCAACATATTACGCCAGACTTGCTTAGGACATAGGACAATGCGATTTCATTTTCATTTTCAAATTGCTAGACAACTGCATTTTAATTTTAATTGTGACATAAATTATGCTTACACAAATGGAAAATGAGGATACTTTTTTTATATTGCATTTTAATTTTCAAGTTTAAATTAACATTTGAATATTGTCCGCAGTATGGCGGGGTAGGACTTTGAAAATGTAATGTCAAACAGCTTTTGCATTTGAATTTTAATATTGACACAGAATGCCCTTTGGAAATGCAAATGCAAATAGGATGATTGCATTTTATTTACATTTTGTCTCAAATAACACATACAAATGTGGAAAGTGATAATGCTATTGTGGAATTGCATTTGCATTTTCTAATTTACATTTTCATTTGAATAAAGTCCCTTATGGGCTTCCATACACTAAAACCAGATGTTTGAGTCTGAGTCATTGGTTAAATGTGGTAAGCTTTTTATTGATGACTCATGGTGTGTTACCCCATGTCGACCAGCAGGGGGCGCCCCAGGCGGGGAAGACGCTGTCTCCTCAGTTTGCCATGGGGGGATTCGGAGGTGGCTCCTCCAACTCCTTTGGCCAGATGCCCACAGGTGCTGCACCCGGCCCAACGAATGGAGCCAATTACCCGCCAATCAACGGTCGCACCAGTCTCAACACTAATGGCTACGGTAGGGGTTGTTTTTGCATGTGCACTAGCAGGTGTTTGTGTACGTGTGTTCATTCTCCAAGCCTTAGAAAATGTTGAGTCAAAGTTTGCCTTACCGCAGAGGGTGCTCAGTCTGGAACGCAGTTCCCCTCCCGGGCAGTGGAGGCAGTCTGGCCCCAGTGGCAAGGCCAGCAGCTCTCCCAGAACAACACAGAGCAGCACCCCCATGCTCAGGGCAACCAGCAAGACATGTTTCCTGTGAGTCGTCCTATCTCTGTCTTTATCTCTGTCTCTCTCAATGCTTCTGGCCTTTATGCATCACTTCATTGTTTTGATTCCTCTGATTCCTCTCTCTCTCTAGGATGTGCTATCCATGCTGGATCAGCCTGCCAGCTTCAACAATGATGACTTTGAGATTCCCATCTACCCTTCTTTCAACGAGTGACGCACTCAGCTCAGCCCAGATGAATGTCGCTGCCCGTGCTCCTCTGTCCTTCACCCTAACCCTCTGTAGTCTTTTATGCCCCTAAGAGCAGCACTCTCCCCGTTGGTCCAGCATGGCTGAGAACGCACTGCCAAAAGCCAGTTAGAGATGCAGGGAAAGGCGTAGTCTCAGAAAAAATTGAAAATCCTGAAAGCGTAACTGCAAGAAGAAAATATGTGACTAGTGTTCAAAATGCTGAGGATGGGAGTGTGAAAACGTGACAGATTGAACAGTCTGAAAGTTGTGACATTGCCCTTGTACCTAGCACTGCCCAAAGCTTCCCACCAACTCCTGGATTTGTTGTACAAAAGTGACACATTGGCGCACAAGTAGAGGGGATGAATGGACGGTATAGAGGCTCACTTCAGCTCTTTCAATTAGGAATTCAAACCAACGCACACACACCTTTGCATCTCAGATTTTACGGTTGTCTCTCAGGCATTTATATTCCCACTCTATAGATCCCTATTATGACAAAAATCAAAATTATTTTGAACTCTCAGGTATTCCAAGTGACGGACGGTGTTTTTCAGCTTGGAGCTGTCGCATGTAAAAAACCCTCTATGCCATCCTCGGTCTCAATTGTAGCTGTAGCAACCCACAGCATGTACTATATTTATATAGCAAACACTTCCACGGCTGCTTTCAAAGGACTTCGACATTGTGCAGATTTATACTGAGTTACAATTTTTATATTATACACTTAATTCTTTAAATTTTTTTCTCAAGTGGGTGATTTCTAGATGTACTTGTGTTTGAACAACCTAGTTTGTGAAGAGGAGGAATAACTGGGCAAGTTTAACACACCTTAGTGTCCCTCATGAAATATATACTGTATATGTACATACCACCTATGCCATAAATGTCTATTGGACAGTTTATATGTTGACTAGAATGCAAAATACAAAGTTTTGCATTGCTGACTTTATTAGTGTGGTTTGCTTATTTTGTTGCCTACTATATTTTTCCTTTCATCTTACCTAATGTGTGTGTGTGTGTGTGGGGAGGGGAGGGGGGATTGTAAAGTATAAAAACAATATTAGTTTTTAGTAAAATTAATCTAAAAAAGAAAACACAATCTTCAAGCAATAATTATACACAGGAATTGTGTTATTTAAAAGCCATTCTGAAATGTTGTCCTAAATGTTTTTATCATGATTATTTTTTTATTTTTTTTTAAGTCTTGTAATTATTGTTTTTTTTTCCCCAACAGATGCTGATTTAAGGCCTTTTGTTGGCTCTAGTACTTGTTTAATTGACCTCTTATGAACGGTTTTATCAGGGTAGTGCCTAGGGTAGAAATGGAATACATGTGTTTAATGTAACAAAGGAATGCGAAAGATAATCAAGGGAATTCAACAGGCCTAAATATTTTGACTCAATAGATAATTTTTACCAACTTGTTCTACTTGATTTACATTATTGTATAAGTCATTTTGCTATTCATTTGACTTTTTATGTAGTATGGCAGAATATTGTGAAATTCGAATTGGAAAAAGTAGATTTAAGCTTAAAGATCACAGAATTTGAAGAGTGTGGTTGTGTTTGTATTCATTTTATAATTTTCATGCAGTATGTTGGTCTGTGTGCATAACTCACCCGCAAACACATACGTCAGTTGTATGTTAACCCATTTTATTAGTTTCCAACACAGCCATCCTTTTGTGACTTTTTTTGTTTCAGTTTTAAACAACTTTGGTTGTTTTGTATCCAGGTTTGTACAATAACGTGAATTGCAGTCTATATCACACATAGTTATATAAATATATGTAAATGAAAAGTTAAACAGGAGAGGAGAAATGTGTTTTTTGTATTAAATTGCTATATTGTAAAAAAAAAAAAAAAAAAGCAAAGAATACAAACCTTTTTTTGGGAGCATATTAAACAATTTCCAAATGCAATGAACCTACTTGTCAATGGAGGTATAGTTTTTGTAATTCTTTCTCTTGTGAATTTACTGTCTTTATGAACAACTTTCAGTCAAATCAAACACTGAAAAGAGTACTGCACATGCACAGACTGCAGACAAGACCCATTCAGGAAGTCTCCCTAAAATATGCCAACTTTTCATTTATATGACCTTGATGTGGCATAAAACTTAACTTTGACCTATATTAGTGTGTTTTTAATTATCTATAACTACCAAGCAGATCACATTTTGTAGGTGATAATGAATTAATTTTAAACATGTTTTCTCAGAAAATTGTTTCTCTCAAATTTTGAGTAGAGTTAATTGAGCCTGGGTTCCAAAATCCTAATCCCGTTTTTATAGTTAGTATAAATCAAGATATAGATCACCAGCTTCTTAAAATAGCCAACCTAGTATTTTGATCTCAGGGTTATTAATACAATCATCTGGTATTATCTGATATTAGCCCTGACATCCAGCCATCTATCACCATTCTATTTACTTCTGTCAAGTGGCAAAGAGACACAAGCCAACTCTAGTCTTGATTGGGTTGTATCCATTTTCCTTCCCTTCTTCATTTTTCAGGGCAAAGATCTGAGGCCGTGTGCTAGGATCAGTTTTCCTCCCTGCCCTCCTGTCCTCTCTTTCACATCCTGGTGGTGAAAATTAATGAAGTGAAGGGTAGTAATAGATCCAGGATAGGTTTACTGTGTCCCTGCTTTGCCCTACTTTGATTGTTCTTAGATTTCATTCCAAAATCCAGGCAAAACTAAGTTGTTTGAATAATTTTCTCGTTCTGTCTTCATCCTTTTTCAGTGTCTCCAACTAATTATCAGAATCTATTGTTATGAGCATTTTGGTTACTTTGCTCCTAACCTATGTTTCTTTCTCTCTCTCTTTCAAGTGGCACCAGAGTACAGCCAATCGTCGTCTTTTTGGACAGGATCGGTTTACACCCCCTCTTAAGTGAATTGCCGCGAAGGCATCATATCCTCTTTCCTTTCTTAACCATTATATAGCTTGAAAAATCCATCACAGATTCAATAGTCAATCTTTCTCAACAACCTCTTCAATTTGTACCTGTGAGCTTATGGATATTAAAAAAATTAAAGCATGCATGTTAATATTGCAATTTGTAGGTGTCCCCTGGTTCCTATAGTTCAGGAGTTGAGGGCTCCTGGAGAGACAAGAGCCGCACATGGGTGTACTAATCTCAGAGGCGTCCTGATTGTTACCAAACTCCTATTTAACTATTTATGAGACACCGGTGCCAAGCGTGGTTGTGTGTGTTCATCAGTCTGTTGTTGCTTGTTGGGTGGACGTCGCTGACCAAGGAGGTGGCCAAAAGGTATCAATGTTAATAAAGAGAGAGGGATACTGTGAAACAAGTTGTCAGCAACAAAATTACAACCAGCAACAGCAAAACAATTCAACGGATGCAACGAGGTCTATCGTTAGTCGGCAGATGGAATTTTAGATGAAGATAGAAGCTTCAAAAGCCACTAAAACAATTAGTGGTACCAGGGGTGAGAGGAATTAGGGGACATTGACTGAAAGAAAAAGAGGTCTATGCACGCTATTTCAACATGGACCCGGACCTGCCAATCATCCCCGTTGCCAAGTTTGAGGTGGATGTAGACTTGGGCTTTGCCCTTTTCTTTCTCTTCCTGCTCTGTTTCTTCTTGCTGGTCACCATAGTGCGTTGTGCCCAGATGGTGCTGGATCCTTACAGCTCCCTCTCTGTATCCACATACATGCAAGAGCAGGAGGAACCGCCAGAAGAATAAGGAGAATCTAGGGGGAGACCCTTCAAGACCCCATACACAGCAATGAGATCAAAACTTTTAACTGGACCAATGAAATTACTCTCAAAATGCTGAAGTGATGGAACTGCTACATTATATTGTGGTTTGGCTCTGTTGCTGCCAGTGATATAGGCTACATTGGTGATGTATTAAGGCTTTAAAAACACAAATGTTTTCTATTGTTTTGCCATCATTACACCTTTTTTAAACCAATTTATCTATTACATAATTCTCAGTGCCCATCAACATACAGATATGCCATTAAAAACACCTAAAATCTGAATAAAATTGTGCTTGAATTTGATTGTGATTTGTTTCTTTGATGATTTTCATGGTGCATGTAGGCCTACCTTTGCTGAGAAAAGCCTACATACCTTGGAATGGTTTTTATTTTTGTAAGAATAATTGCTTTGAGATATGAAACCCCAAAAAAACAGAAGTCAATGTATGGCGTATGTATCTGTCACTCAATTTAGCTTGATATGGGGGCGGGTCTTGTGAGGTCAACGCGCGTTTTATTCACCAGAAGTGCCCCATCTAGCGGGGTTTCCGTAAAGACGAACGAACCTCCGTTCAACACGGATACGTCGGTAACAAAATATGTGAGCATCAAATTTTGCCTGAGCCACTACTACCAACCAAACTGAGTGAGTTCTTACATGCACTGACTTAAGAATGGAAAACAGCGATGGGTGAGTTATCAAATCCAGAATGTTTTATGATATTCGTTTGGATCTAGTAAAATACTAGTAATATGTAAACATATGACCGAACTGCAGAAAACACCATATCACTTGAAGGCTTTTTACCCGTGCCACACCATCAATCACAAAAAAAAATAAAAAAATAACCAACCTTTGCTAGTGAGCTAAGCTACAGCACTGCTGTGCTTCTGGGCTAACGTTTGGCTCTGGTTAGCCTGCCTGTGCAGCCTCAGTCTGCTAAACTAGCAGCAGGGTCATGATTTTGTATTATTGCACGATGGCTTTTACGTTAAATCGGTGAATACATTTGAGTTATTTGATTATCTGGACTAAATCATCCCATCATTCCTAGGTCGTTCCATGTTATGTAGCAAGCTAGGCTAAGCTATTGC
The DNA here is from genome assembly GCA_026901105.3 of Galaxias olidus. Classification (NCBI taxonomy): domain Eukaryota; kingdom Metazoa; phylum Chordata; class Actinopteri; order Galaxiiformes; family Galaxiidae; genus Galaxias; species Galaxias olidus. The sequence goes on from JAPMUY010004821.1 coordinate 59,350, forward strand.
TGCTGTGCTACTTGTTTGGGTTGTCTTACACTATAAAGCGATTTGAAAATGTAGGATGATTTCTTGATGCAAATGAAAACAGCATTAGCTTCACAAATGTCTCAAAGGGTTGAAGTCTATATGCTGGAGAAAGATGAGGTTTGAAATTGTTTGTTTGTTTTTTGTAGGACTGCAACTACCACAACAACCTATTGCGTTACATTGCTGCTGCACGGTCCACGGCACACCAGTGTTATTTGATGCAAATATATATGATCTGTAGAATACTTTGTCAGACAAACATTCAATAAATTATTGTTAAAAAGTCAAAGAGATTGGCTTTATTGTAACTCCTAAGACTTTCTTTATGGCAGAGTGGAAGTCCGAATGGAGGTGGAGGGCTGGGACTCAGGCCTGGAAGAAGAGTTGGGGGTCTCGCTGCAGGAGCTGAAGAAGTGGATAGAAGATGAAGTTGAAAAAAGTGAGGCGGTACAACAAAGGAAGGCCCAACTTGCTGAGCTCAAGGAAAGGGTGAAAGAGAAAGAGATTGAGGAGGCCGCTGTTGAAAAACTTTTCAACAATGCCAACCAGTGAGTAATTGATTTGCTTGCATCCTGCATTATCTAATGAGCTAATGAAGCTTGTGTATGTGACTGGTAAATGTATATGTGTGTGTTTTTTAATGTTTAATGTATTTTAATGATGCACCCTTGCTCGTCTTCAGGTCCATAGTTGAGTGTGAGGCGTTGGTAAAACAGGCGTATCGTCGGATAGGATTGGTCTACAATGAGACCAGCTCCGAAGATGAGTGGACGGAAGGGGCAAATTCCTCTGAGGTCATCGAGATTGATGACGATGAAGACGATGATGTCATTGCTGTGGGCTGCTGTGCGTTAACATTTCCTTTAAAATCTCCTTTCTGCCTGGTTGTCTGTTGCACATGTTGCTCTGGGTGCTTAAGGTAGACAGAGAAACATAACGTTATTGATCCCAAGAGAAATTGCACATGACAGAAAACCTAAGTATTAAAAATATACATTTAATAGTAGATGAATTACTTGTGCCAGAAATTTCTAACAGTTGTAGTAATAATAATAGCAGTAATGACCGTAACTCCCTTGCTATTAACAAATGACCAGTATTACACAAAAGTCTATTTCATCCAGAAGTTGTGATCTTAGCAATCTGCAGTAGCTGACAGGTTCAAACCCTTCCCTGCAGTGAGAAAGAGGGTTCGTTGTAGTCGCATTGCAGGAGGCAGGCACAACCTCAGATGCTGTACCTTGGAGCAGCCAGTTGGAGAACACTATTATTGAAGGTGCCCCTCAATTTGGCTAGAGCAGTGTGTAAAGGCTGTGAGTGATTGTCTCCTGTAGGCAGTAGATGGGCAAGACACCAATGTTTCAACAGGTCGTGGGTCCTCACAATTCTATTTTTTGTAATATCTAATATTGAAGTGTTTTTTCTGCCTGTGTTTGCATTTTCTTACCATACTTGTATCTCTTAGCATTTGTTGAGCCACTTTAAATATCACCATACACACTGTATGTCTTAAGTAAAATATGTTTGTATTTTTTTGGTTTTTATCCTCTAGTGGTTCCTCCCAAGAAACAGCTCACCCCAGTCAAAGACACACCGGTGAGCAAGCAATAGCGCAGCATACCATTTCATATCACTTTGGAACGCATTCACGTGTTTGTTTATACAGTGCCTTGCAAAAGTATTCACCCCCTTGGCTAGTTACTTATTTTGTTACATTACAACCTGTAATTTAAATGTTTTTTTAATCTGAATTTTATGTGATGGATCTGCACAAAATAGTCTAAGTTGGTGAAGTGAATTGAGAAAAATATATATAAAAAATTATTTTTTAAAATAAAAATCTGGAAATTGGCATGTGGATATGTATTCACCCCCTTTTCTATGAAGCCCCTCAAAAGTTCTGGTGCAACCAATTACCTTCAGAAGTAACATAATTAGTGAAATGAAGTCCACCTGTGTGTAATCTAAGTATGACATGATCTGTCAGTATAAACACACCTTTTTTGAAAGGTCCCAGAGGCTGTAACACCACTAAGCAAGAGGCATCACACCATGAAGACAAAGGAGCTCTCCAAACAAGTCAGGGACAAAGTTGTTGAGAAGTACAAGTCAGGGTTGGGTTATAAAAAAATATCCAAATCTTTGATGATCCCCGGAGCACCATCAAATCCATCATCTTCAAATGGAAAAAACATGGTACCACAACAAACCTGCCAAGAGAGGGCCGCACACCAAAACTCACAGACCGGGCAAGGAGGGCATTAATCAGAGAGGCAGCACAGAGACCAAAGGTAACCCTAAAGGAGCTGCAGAGTTCCACAGCAGAGACTGGTGTATCTGTGCATGGGACCACAATAAGCCATACACTCCATAGAGCTGGGCTTTATGGAAGAGTGGGCAGAATAAAGCCATTACTTAGTGTTAAAAATAAGAAGGCACGTTTTGAGTTTGCCAAAAGGCATGTGGGCGACTCCCCAAATGTATGGAGAAAGATGCTCTGGTCAGATGAGACTAAAATTGAACTTTTCGGCCACCAAGGAAAACGCTATGTCTGGCGCAAACCCAATACATCCCATCACCCCAAGAACACCATCCCCACAGTGAAACATGGTGGTGGCAGCATCATGCTGTGGGGATGTTTTTCAGCAGCAGGGACTGGGAAACTGATTCGAGTCGAGGGAAAGATGGATGGTGCTAAATACAGGGATATTCTTGAGCAAAACCTGTTTCAGTCTGCCTGTGATTTGAGACTGGGACGGAGGTTCACCTTCCAGCAGGACAATGACCCGAAGCATACTGCTAAAGCGACACTCGAGTGGTTTAAGGGGAACATTCAAATGTGTTGGAATGGCCTAGTCAAAGCCCAGATCTCAATCCAATTGAGAATCTGTGGTCAGACTTGAAGATTGCTGTTCACAAGCGGAAACCATCCAACATGAAGGAGCTGGAGCAGTTTTGCCTTGAGGAATGGGCAAAAATCCCGGGGGCAAGATGTGGCAAGCTCATACAGACTTATCCAAAGCGACTTGCAGCTGTAATTGCTGCAAAAGGCGGCTCTACAAAGTATTGACTTTAGGGGGGTGAATAGTTATGCACGCTGAAGTTTTCTGTTATTTTGTCCTATTTGTTGTTTGCTTCACAATAAAAAAAAATCACATCTTCAAAGTTGTAGGCATGTTCTCTGGATGAAATGATGCAAACCTTCAAACAATCCATTCTAATTCCAGGTTGTGAGGCAGCAAAACATGAAAAATGCCAAGGGGGGTGAATACTTTTGCAAGGCACTGTATTTTATGATTTATTCATGATTATGTTTCCTCTCTGTCTGGCTCATACAGTTTAAGGAGGTGTCAGCTGCTCTGCAGAAATCTACCCAGCAGGTGCAAAAGCTGGTTCACACAGTCAATAAGATCACCCCCTCTCCTCTTATGCTCAGAGCCCCAGCTGACACTCAGACAGGTGAGCAAGCCAACACACAGTTTACATTGAAATGGATTAGGGATCGCTGTCATATCAAAGGTACAATCAAAAAAATATTCAAGACATAACTAATAATAATAAATAATAGTAATAATAATAATTCATTTTATTTATATAGCGCTTTTCTGACACCCGAAGTCACTTCACAGCAAAGATAGATAGATAACATGACAAAAATAAACAGTTAAACAGAAACAGGGAGAACGGACAGACAGCAACAACAGTTCAAACTATAAATATAACAAAAGAACAGCAAGGACCCCCATGAAATGATTAGCCTCTGGGATGTTTAAATGCTCTGATGGCTTTTATGGGCGTACTCCTCTGATGTCTGTCGTGTGTTTCTCTCTCTTCCCTCTAGGTGGCCTGAAGACTCTGATGCCTGCAGTGTTTGTGTCCCAGGCTCCTGCTCACACGCCCACACAGCCTAACCCCGCACTCAAAGAAGATGAACTCCTGCTGGACATGTGCATTTTAGGAAAGAAACGCACAAAGACCTGGCATCCAGGCACCCTAGTCGCCATCAATCCTGTCGGTAAGAAACACGACGATGAGGCGATTACATACTCACATTTTCTCTCGGGTGCCTCCTGTTCCATTGACCTTATTCTCGGTTGGCCTGGTTTTAGGGAATGGATTGTTTAAGTACAAGGTGAAGTTTGAGAACAAGGGGAAGAGCCTTCTGTCAGGGAACCACGTGGCGTTTAACTACCACCCTACCCTGGAGCGCCTGTACGTCGGGGCCCGCGTGGTCGCTAAGTACAAGGACGGGAACCAGGTGTGGCTCTACGCTGGCATCGTAGCCGAGATGCCCAACAACAAGAACCGCATGAGGTGAGCAGTGTGTGTGTGTGTGTGTGTGTGTGTGTGTTTATATATGGGATGTTTATAGACAGCATTTGTTTGTTGTGGATTTCCTCTGCTTATCAGTATACATTGGTAGCTGGGTGTAGCAGGAGATGATCCTGTGTCTTGGGTGTGCTCCAGGTTTCTGATCTTCTTTGATGACGGCTACGCCTCCTACGTGACTCTGCCCGAGCTCTACCCTGTCTGCAGACCACGTAAGAGCCCCGTCTCATTCCTCACCATCCTCCTCCTCCCTGTCCAACAAGGACAAACTTTCAGCATGCAGTAAAATGACCTGTGGTGTGTGTCCGATCTGCAAAGTGAGTGTTCATGAGCTCTCTCGCTCTCCCTGTTCCTGTTCAGTGAAGCGGACGTGGGATGACATCGAGGACGCGTCGTGCAGAGACTTCATTGCCGAGTACATCACCGCCTACCCCAACAGGCCCATGGTGCTGCTGAAGGCCACCCAGGTCATCAAGACGGAGTGGGAGGGCACGTGGTGGAGGAGCAGGGTGGAGGAGGTGGACGGGAGCCTCGTCAAGATCCTCTTCCTGGTATGACGTCACCGCCACCGTGCTGTCGGTCGTGCCGCTCAAGTGTTTCATTTTTTTTCCTCCCGGTGACTTATGGGTGTTGCGCTGTGCTGTGCTGCCTTGATCAGGACGACAAGAGGAGCGAGTGGATCTACAGGGGCTCCACGCGGCTGGAGCCCATGTTCAACCTCAAGATGAACTCCGCCAACACCATGGAGAAGAAGATGGCCGGCCAGCAGAGGACGAGGCCCAGCATGGGTGAGACGCGCCCTTCTCCACAGTCTGACCGCACTTCGTTTAACCGTGGCTAATTGGCTAAGCACCGCTATTGACTCGAGTGCTAGCTTCTCCGTTTCATCAATGAGATGTCCGTTCCTCCTTTTTCCGAGCACGGCGTTGATGAAAACTTTTTCCCTCTGCAGGAGCACTGAGAACCAAAGGTCCGGTGGTCCAGTACCACAGTGAGGGCCTAGCCGTGACGTCACCCACCAAACCCCACCAGGCGTCGCCCGCTGTCCCCATACGCATCCAGGCCGCCCCGCCTCCTCAGCATGCCCAGCTCCCCCAGCCTCCCCAGGCCTCACGTATAGAGTAAGTAGCTGCTGCACCGCCTGTCACTCCATCAGGACAATATGGCTTTACTCATAACTGTGTGATATTTTACTGCTCGTCAGATGTTTTAGTAGCAGTCTTTCTTGTCTCTTCTCTTATTTCTTCTTTGTTTCGACAGTAATAAGCAGCAGATGGCCAAGAAGAGCACGTCTCCGTTTGTCCCCGGTCAAGGAGGCACCCACGCCTCTAAAGTCATGCAGGCCATCCAGGCTAGGTGAGTCACCAAACCTATGAAATACCTGTTCATAGTCATTTACATTATGTGGGAACGTAATGGCACCAACACTTCCTAGTCCCTTTTGAACTGTGTCAGTCGGTTATGATATGTGTTGTTCATTTTGTTTCTCTGTCTCCCTTGTGGTTTGCTTACAGAGTATTCGGCCTGCCTGCCGGTGGCATCCAGACGTTCCCGCCGCCCGTCGCCCCCCCTCCCCCGGCGGCGGTGACCCAGTACACCCTGACCAGCGACCGCATCCCCAACGAGCCCTCCTACCGCGCCCCCGCGGACCGCATCTTCTACCTGACGCACGCCTGCCAGGCCGCCTGCCTCAATCGCATCCGGCCCCCCAGGCCTGACATGCACCGGGGGAAGAATCCCTTGCTCACTCCCCTGCTGCACGATTTCCGCCGCATGACGGGCCGGCGCCGGGTCAGCCGCAAGGTGAGCCTCCGCTCTGCAGCCTCGGGGGGAGCGGGTGGTGGTGGTGGATTAAGTTAAGGGAAGCTAAGACCCGGAGGACTCCTCCACTCCCAGCAGGGTCATGTCACTCCGTTTTGAAAACCCTTGCGCGGTTCAAACCTCTTACAGAGTTGCATCTTATTTACATTTTTTTATGGCTCCGTTTTAACGTTGCCTCCCCGCCCCTTTGAACTCTGCCCCGTCCCTTCTTTCTCAGATGTCCTTCCACGTGATCTACAAGGCGCCCTGCGGGCTGTGCCTCCGCAACATGGCGGAGATCGAGCGCTACCTCTTCCAGACGGGCTGCGACTTCCTCTTCCTGGAGATGTTCTGCCTGGACCCCTACGTGCTGGTGGACCGCCGCTTCCTGCCCCAGAAGCCCTTCTACTACATCCAAGACATCACCAACGGCAACGAGGACATCCCACTCTCCTGCGTCAACGAGATCGACAACACGTCGCCACCCAACGTGGCCTACAGTAAGGATCCAGGTGTAAAAAGCCCTCCGTGCAGACGGAAGGTCAGTACTTGATAGTGACGTGTGTGTGTGTGCCCAGGTAAGGAGCGCATCCCCGAGGACGGAGTCTTCATCAACACCAGCCCAGACTTCCTGGTGGGCTGTGACTGCACGGACGGCTGCAGAGACAAGTCAGTCCCAGCGTCCTCTCCTCCTCCTCTGCTCCCAAAGCATTCCTCTAGTTAGGGCCACACACACTTTTCCCTTCTTTCTGGTGTATGTAGACAAATGTAACTTTGGTGTCCTTTTATTTGTATTTTTTGAAGGTCCAAGTGTTCCTGTCACCAGTTGACGCTGCAGGCCACCGGCTGTACCCCTGGAGCCGTTATCAACACCAACGCCGGGTACAACCACAAGCGACTGGACGAGTGCCTCCCCACGGGGTGAGACAGCGGCCTGGCGGCCTGGCCAGCGTTCATTCACACACGTCCTGTCACAGCCTGGACTTACCACGGTGTCACTTACCCCCTCCTCCTCCGCTCCTTCTCCCAGAATCTACGAGTGCAACAAGAGGTGCAAGTGCTGCAGTCAGATGTGCACCAACCGGCTGGTGCAGCACGGGCTGCAGGTGCGTCTGCAGCTCTTCAAGACCCAGAACAAAGGCTGGGGCATCCGCTGTCTGGACGACGTGGCCAAGGGCTCCTTTGTCTGCATCTACGCCGGTGAGGAGAGAGGACGGGAGGAGGGACCATTGGGGGACAATGGAGGACAGTTAGTGGGAAATGGGGGGACAGGGAGATGGGCAGTGGTGGACGTAGAGGACAGGGTTTATCCTGAATGGGAACCCAAGAGAACCCCCATCCATTGAACCGCTGGTCTGTCTGTCCTATGGCCCTCTGTCTTCTCTCCCTCCCAGGTAAGATCCTGACGGACGACTTTGCCGACAAGGAGGGCCTGGAGATGGGCGACGAGTACTTTGCCAACCTGGACCACATCGAGAGCGTGGAGAACTTCAAGGAGGGCTACGAGAGCGAGGCCCATTGTTCGGACAGCGAGGGGAGCGGCGTGGACGTGTCCCAGCTCAAGATCAAACCCTTCTCCTCCCTGTTGGCGTCCGGGGGCGCCGGGAGGCCGCCTAAGAAGTTAGAGGGCGCCAACACCGGGAACAAAGGTGAGAGCGAGCACAGTGGCCTGTCCTAATCCTGACACGGAAAACAACGGAAAACCTCCCCCCCCCCCCCCCCCCCCTCCACCTTTCATATTTTGGCGTTTCTTTTTTTTTTACGCGTTCCGCCTGTTCTTGTGTCGTTGCCCTTTGCTCCAGGCGGGGACTCGTCCAACGATGACGAGAAGAGTGACGATGAGAGCGACAGCTCCGACGACACGTTTGTCAAGGACTCCTACCTCAGCAGCAGCTCTGTGTGGAGGAGCTACACCACGCGAGGGCAGGCCAAGGTCAAGGAAGGCAAGTGTGTGTGTGTGTGTGTGTGTGTGTGTGTGCACCAGAGAAACACAAATGTTGCTGTCCGTCTTATGGTTCCCTCATGCTATCCTCTTCCAGGGAGCCAGGACAGCAAGGATGAGATGAGTGTGTCGGCCAGCGGGGCGGAGGAGAAGAAGCCGCCGCTACCGGAGGAGACCGGGAAGAGTAAAGTGGCGTCCTGGCTCACCAGCCAACCCAACGCTTCAAAGGGGAAGGTGAGGAGGAGGAGGGAGAGGAGAGAGAGAGAGGAGAGCTTTAGTCATTTATCATTTAGAGGGCCGCCTCCATTAAGTAGATTTACTGTCGTTACCTGAAGGTGCTCTTATCTGCCTCATGTCTCCCTACTCACTTTAATGAAGTCCATTTGAAAGATGTCCTTTTTCACCTGGTGATGTCTGTTTGTTTTATCATGCCTAGCATACTAAATAAGGTCTTTCTTCTCTTGTGTCCTTTGTTGTAGGAGTCTGGAGACAGCAAAAGGTAGGTTGAAGACAGGGTGGGTTTTTGGTTGTTGTCGTCATTTTTGCCTTGATATGGCCAGTGCTCTGGTAAAGGACCGTTCTGTTTTGAGACGGGTTTAAGACTTTGAGTCCCTGACATTGCACGGTCAAATTGCAGTGAATTTGCATTGTGTGTGTGTGTTGGGTGCCTGGCAGTCAACCAAAGCTGGAGGGAGGGAAGAAACAGGATGTGATGACCCTCTCGGACAGTGACGACGTTCAGACCATCAGCTCTGGGTCCGACGACAACAAGGAGAGAGAGAAACACACCCAGGGTGAGCAAAACCGAGGCAAACACTGAGCAAAACCAAGGAAAACACGGCAGGAAAAAGAGTGCAGAAAGACCCCCCCCCCCCCCACACACACACATTCGAATGCCCGGCCACAAATTTCTGACAGCATGCTTCACATTTTTCTTCCACCGCTGTGCTGGTCTGCTTCAGGTGTTGTGAAGAGGCAGGTTGCGGTTAAGTCCACGCGGGGCATCGCCCTCAAGTCCAGCCACGGCCTGGTGGTAAAGACGGGCGCGTCTTCAGGAGGAGGAGGGGCGTCGGGGCACGGAGGGAAGCCGGGGAAGGGCGTGAAGGAGGAGAAGGAGAACACACCCAGGAACACTCGGCAGTTCTTTGACGGTGAGGAATCGTGCTACATCATCGACGCCAAGCTGGAAGGCAACCTGGGACGCTACCTCAATGTGAGTTTCTTCTCTCGCTCTCGCACTTTCTCTCTCTCGGTGTGGGTGTGGGTGTGTGATGCTTCCGCTGCGTGTAATTCACTTGAAGTCAAGTCAATATCACTGTGCTGCCATTTTAAATCCCATCCAATTCATTTTCTTTTCTCTCTAACAGCATAGCTGCAGTCCTAATCTGTTTGTCCAGAATGTGTTTGTTGACACCCACGACCTGCGCTTTCCTTGGGTGGCTTTCTTTGCCAGCAAGTGAGTATCTGTCAGAAGGCATTTGCAATGTAAATTATTATATTCTGTGTTATTTTGAAATCAATGTGCCAACAATTGATGACATGGCACTATGTACGCTTACCTTTTAAAGGGTTTTGATGAGTTTATATGTTTTTGTTTTATCGATGTGGTGCTATGTTTGTTTGCAAAAAGACAAACCTTCATGGAAATGACAATGAAACCAACTTGTCAGCTCTTTACGGTGCTCCTTGTGATCGGTGGTGGAGTCGGGATTTTTTTGTGGGGGAACGCTAGTTTAATGACGTCATCAGAAAGAATGCCACACACACACACACACACCAAAGTAGACGTTATGCGTGGATGCTGTTAAGTGCTTAATAAAGTTCGGTTTATTATACATCTGCTTATAGGCTACAATTGTTCAGTTGGTAAAACGTGTCACCAAAATACATCACCTACATAGAGAGTTCCAGGATCGGCATCGGAACAAATGTAACAGGGCATTAGGGTAACGACAAACCAAGAATGCAGTCTATGATGTAATGCTTGATAAATATGAGTTTGCCGTCAACAACCACTGAACACACCATTCTAGTTCCAATTTCAAATTCAAAATCCAATTTCAAATGCAGTCTATGATGTAATGCTTGATAAATATGAGTTTGCCGTCAACAACCACTGAACACACCAACCTAGTTCCAATTTCAAATTCAAAATCCAATTTCAAAGTCCTCTCTTTCTCACATACACACACACATACGCAGCACAAAATATAGTGTATCGCTATAAGCCCAACTTGCACAGCATGCAGCATAGCCAAATACATACATGACGTTACCAGTCATTTCAATTACATATAACGCAAAAGTTTGAAGTTCAGTCGTAATTAAAAAACACCAAGCTCAGCACAGCAAGTGGTGCTGCCTCTAACAATCACAAATGTTACTTTGGATGTTTTACATTTTGAGCATAGTCAAAGGAATCATCACAATGGGGGAGGACAAAGAAGACATTATTGGAGAGGTTTACTTGATGTATACACTTGTTACCATTGGCAAAACGCAGTTATAATTTTAAAATAGTAAAAAAAAAAAATATACATGTATCATGCTCGAAGTGTGGGAACAGCGTTCCCCTGCGTGACACGCCCTCTACAACCCTGCTTGTGATAACGTTACTCTGTATCTGTACACCTTCATCGTTTTCTGTGTCTCGGTGTGCAGGCGTATCCGGGCTGGCACGGAGCTGACGTGGGACTACAACTACGAGGTGGGCAGTGTGGAGGGCAAGGAACTGCTGTGCTGCTGTGGCTCTACAGAATGCTTTGGGTTACTGGTGTTTTCTTTTTGGTTCCCTCTTCCAGCCCCCCCCCCCCCCCCCCCCCTCCCCCCCAACCCCTTCTCTTTCTTTTCGACCTCACCCTGCTAAACTGAGGAAAAGAACAACTACACTCCTTTCCTCAGATTGTGAATAGTCCTGCGACTCTGAATTAAGGGTGGGAAACAACACAACCTCCATACGATGAATATTTTGTATATCCACCACCGTAGATTGATGTTTAATTTCAGTGTGGACATTTCTAAAGGAGTCCTCTAGATGGAACCCTAAACACTCGCTGTGGTTTTTGTTCCCGTTTTAAAATGTTTTATGGGTATATTTAGTGAAATTTCATTTTTCTATTTTAGTTTTTAGATGTCCTTTTGTGTTCGAAGTTTTCATTTCATTTTATCTGTAAATTTAGACCAAACTGAGTTATTTTCTCATCTTAATAAAGAGTTGTTTACCATACTGGACGATGACCTGAATTACTGTCTTTTGATTTGAACAGCTGCGGTGGTGGCCACACACACCGTTCGGAACCATATCCTTTGTTTGCTGAACAGATTTAAGATGAGCTTCAGACACAAGCAACAGTAGTTTGAACATGTCCTATACATCGCCAACTCAGTCTAAACAAGTTACACGCGAGGAAAAATATACCATAAACCAAAAAAAAGAAAAGAAACAGCTATTTGCCCACAGGAGGGGTCCCCATATTTCATGGTGTGCACTTCTGTGTAGGGCTCTGCTAAAACCAACTCCACCTTACTATGTTTACAGGGGCACACATATTTTACTGGGTTTGGTGGCACATTCATTGCATAAGAAGGAGTGATGGCATGTATGCAGACTATTTAACACGTGATTCTTTGTGTAAGCCGAAACTGAAAGTTACATCTCATTCTGCCCCGACATTTGAAGGGCAGGTTTTGTTCAGACAGGAAACAAAGACCGCACATCCATAGTTAACGAGGACTGAAAGAAAAATACTGAATTGAAAGAATATATAAAAAAGAAAAACTGAAGCGATGGCATCCCTTGTTTCATTGGAGCTCAAATGTGCGGTGTGCCTGAACATTTTCAGCGATCCTGTGAGTCTTCCCTGTGATCACACTTACTGCCTCCTCTGTATCAGGGACCACCTGGGGAGCGACGCAGCCAAGGCCCAGGGCAGGTGTCCTGAGTGCCGTGCCCCCTTCTACCAGGAAGACCCCCGTGCCCACCGCATCGTGACCAACATGGCCGACACCGTCCGAGATAGGAATAAACACTCCTCCTCGTTGGTGTCCCGAGGGGAAGAGTCCACCTCACCACCACAGCTCATATGTTTGAAGCATGACGAGAAACTGAAGCTGTTCTGTGAAACGGACCAGTCTGGCATGTGTGATCTGCAGGGATGAAGAGAGTCATCGGGGACATGCGTTCAAGCCTGTCAGTGAAGCAGCAGACACTGTCAAGGTAAAGTCCATCTAGACAGTTTTCCACTTATTTCACCGAAGTGTTTGTGTGAGCAAATATTTCACGTTTTTATTGCTAGTTACTAATCCTTTATATACAATACAGTATGTGTTTGCACGCTAAGAGTGACGAGATAAGAGTACTAACCAAACCTGTTCGTCCAGTCTACCTGTTGCCTTTTAAAAAACATAACAACAACACAGGTGATGCTTGGTTCCATCTTGACCAGTTATCGTAGTTTACGGTAGTAGTAGTAGTTAGTTTACATACAGTGTTTGTGCTTTGTGTGTTTTCAGAATGTTCTCAAGGGAGCACTGGGATTCCTGGGGAAGGAGAACCTCGAAATGGGAGAACTGCTCCAAGAGCAAACCACCGAGATCAGCACGACACACGTGATATATTTTACACACACACACACACACATGCATTTACATTTACGTGGACACTGTTAACCAATTTAAACATGTGACACTAGACAGGTTAGGGACTTCAAACTTGCAAGACAACAAGGAAGCTGCAAAAGAAGGCAAACCCTTGTGAGTAAGAATGAACCGCATGATAGATTTGCATAAATAAATACCTTTTACACGGTCTCCGAGCTTGTGCCCCCTTGTAGTTTGCATGTAATTGGAAATGGCCCCTGATGTGCTATGCTAAACAGAAATGTATGCATGGATGTTTTTCAGGTACAAATCAAAGACTAGGGACCTGCACGTTGTACCTGACTCTCTGTCACTTGGCCCCTATGATTCCCACTTGGCATTCTTCATATGGAAGGAGCTACGTCAGATTGCTAAACCAGGTGAGACAAAGTGTTCTGGATTGTGGAGTGTGGAGGATTCTCCCAATTTTGTAGTTCCTTAACAAATTGCAGCACTAGGTCGCGTTGTGATTTTATCTAACTAGCCCTCTCAATAACCCCCATGCCATCAGGTCCTGAAAGTCTGACTCTAAAAGACAGCGGAAACGCCTACGTGAAGGTGTCGGTGGACAGGTCCAGTGTCCGTCATGCAGACCGCAACTTTACCTACCACCGCGACTGCACCACCACAGTGGTCTCTACCGAATCTGTCCAGACGGGCCAACACTACTGGGAGGTGGAGGTGGAGGTGGAGGTGAGGGTGAAGCTGGACTGGGCTGTGGGGGTGAAGGTGGAAGAGCCAGGCACGGGTGCAGATCCCCTGACTCTGCAGGGGGCTCCGGAGAAGGAGATCTTGCTGCAGCTGAAACCTGGGAAAGGCCTCGTTTTCAGCCACGATGGAGTGGAGACCTGCCTGGAGGTGGCTTCTGGGTCGCGCACTCAGTCTGAGGCCCAGCCCCAAGCGGGTCCGTCTGCAGTGGGTCTGTATCTGGACTGTGACAGGCAGAAAGTATCTTTCTACAATGCAGACACCATGACTCCTCTTCACTCCGCCTGGTGTAGCTTCATTTGTCCTTGTGTCATATGCCTCTTCCCTGGCTTATACCTAAAGGGCTCCAATGCAAACCCAGTAGTTGTTTGCTGTCAATAATCCCCCTGGCATTTAAAATTGTACCCTTGCTTGGTTTGAGTACCCTATGCGCATGGTTTTTAGAGACTCTTAATCAGTAGAGGATGTCAAATTTAGTAGCCATATGTTTTGTATTATACCCTGTTAACTTTGTAGGGTTTTTAAATCTGTTTGATTTATTGCTAGACGTATTTCAGAACTCTTTGGGAAGGCAGAAGGGAATCGATTGAAATACACATTCTTTGTTGATTTATTTTAATTTGCATTATTTTAAGTAAAATGCTATGACCTCAATTGACGCCAAAAATATTATTTAAATTGAATTCACAACTGAACATTTACATATTACATTTGTCGTGGTCCGTTTTGGTGGGGCAAGAAGAAAGCACGAGACTCTGACACAGAGGTAAAATGATTACGTACAGATTTTATTACTTCAGTACTGGAGGGTGATTCAACACAGACAGCAAGGGTGATCTGGAGAGAATGACAATCACTCTAAGTCCTCATCTTAGTCTTTTACTAGAAGCCCTAAGTATGACCCTAGCAACCTATTGTGCATGGCGATGGCTTCCCTTCCCCTCCCCTTGCTCCCTTGACCCCGAGGAGACAGACATCTACCAGAGCATCAACACATTTATGTTATTTATTGTGCAGGGTCAGCACAAAATTCCTATGTCATTTAAATCAACTCTTGACACACTGCAAGTTCCAGTCACACACACCTATTACTCATTAATGCAATAACAAGGCAATAAATCAATCCCTTACATTCCCCACTTTGATAATAAAATTATCACAACAAGCCAGTAAAACAGCTACTCCGTAAGGGAGTTGCTTTGACATTTTTTCTGGTCCTCTAGATATGGGAGAGGCGTCTTAAAACCTCCATACACCTTGAGAGTAAATAGCTTAGGGAACAGAGGTTTCATCTTCCTCCATATAATCAGGAAAGGGGAACAGGTCAGGGGGTTCTGGCATTTCACCAGGCAGTTCATTCAAGGCCACAGCGGCCCACTCGTCCTCAGTTCCAACACGAGCATATCGACCCGACTCAGGCTTGCTGGGCCCTCCCTTGGTGAGGGCACGTTCAGTCGTGTTTCACCTGACAGAGTTCTAACGCGTTTCCGTGGGAAATGGACTCGGGCAGGATGAGAGCTGGGCTGTCGGGACACCCACACGTGTCCTCTCCTATGAGGGCTGCAGGAGCCGTGGTGCTGGGTGAGCTGAGGTGTCCCTCTTCAGACCGTCGTCTGCTGGTTCCCCTTTCCACACTCGGCAGTGTGAGGCACCCACGTGGTCCTCTCGGCAACCTTTACCGCTGTTTCAGTTGTTGGGAGCACAACGAATGGTCCTCTCCACCCCTCTCCGTTCCAGTGGGCTCTGCGATGATCCTTAATCAGGACCTGGTCCCCGGGTTGGATCTGGTGTAGGGGCCAAAGCACCGCGATGGGGAGAGCTGCCTTAGCCTGTGTTCTTATGGACGAGAGAGCAGAGTGCAGGTTGCGACAATATGCAAGCATTTTATCAGCACAAAAGGCTGAGTCCGGGAGTGGCGCCTTAGGTGGCCCCACCCCAGTGTATGAGGGGCGGCCCATCACTATCTCGAAGGGCGAGACCTTGCTTCGTGCCCTCTCCCTCATTCTCATCTGCATGACAACATACGGTAGGCACTTTACCCAATTTCGCCCTGTTTCTGCACAGCATTTGGCCAGTTTATTTTTTAACGTGCCGTTCTCCCTCTCCACCGCTCATCCAGACTGGGGATGAGAAGCACAATGGAAGGTGAGGTCGATGCCTAAATAAGCAGACACTTGCTTCACAGCTTCAGTCGTGAAATGTGAGCCATTGTCAGATGATAACTTCACTGGCAAACCCCACCTCGGAATAATTTCCGCTACCAATGCCTTACAAACTGCAGCTGCATCCGCCTTCTTTGTGGGGAACACTTCTACCCACTTTGACCACATATCAACCATTACCAGACAGTACTTTTTATTTTCTGCTTGTGTCAGTTCCACGAAGTCCATCATCCAGTGGTCGCCCGGTCCTTGTGGTACAGCATGCGCTCCCATACCTGTAGGGTTAATAGGTCTAGCCACATTGTTTTTACCACATATGAGGCATTGTTGACAAAGTTTGGTAGCAACAGGTGTAAAGGTTTTAGTGTACCAAAATGTGGTTACCGCTGCCACTATTCCCCCTTGGCTCACGTGGTCAAAGCCGTGAGCCGTACGAGCATAGCACTGATGTAGGGCAGCCAGGAGACATGCACGACCATCAGGACAGGACCACAGCATCACATCGGGCCGAGTAGTCGAGGCAATGGAGCGGGACAGGCAGCCTGCAGAACTCCAAAGAGCAAAATCAGCCGGAGAGCCATACGTTTCCTGCATACACCCTAGAGAATGTAAAGCATAAGAGCAACAGGAAGGAGAAGAAGTGTTTGCGGTTCGCAACACATCGAGGCAGTCAGGTGACACACATTCTACAAGGAGGGCAGTGGAGGGTGCAGACACAGCAGCCGCCTTTGCAGCTTGGTCTGTCCTGTCATTCCCACGAGCTTCAGTAGTCTGAGCCCCAGCGTGTGCTGCCGTCTTAATCACGGCAATGCTGGCAAGGAGAGTCAGAGCTGTCAACAGAGAAGAGATCAATGATGCATGTTGAACAGGTTTACCAGTGGACGTAATAAACCCGCGCATTTGCCACGGGCACCCCAAAATCATGACACACCCCATACGCATACCTTGAATCAGTGTAAATATTTACAGACTTACCTTCCCCCAGCCCGCAGGCCACTATGAGGGCGGTGAGCTCCGCTGCTTGAGCAGAGAAGTGGTCGGGAAGGCGTCCAGACTCCACAACGTCAGAATCAGACACTACAGCATAACCAACCTGAGGTTCACCAGCCGGGCCCCTAGAGGCCGAGCCATCCGTATAGAGGTTAAGGACCGGAGGTGCGAGAGGAATGGAGGACAGGTCCAGTCGGGGAGAGCATTGGAGGTCAACAATTTGAGCACAGTCATGATGAGGCTCCCCATCATCAGGCAGAGGCAAAAGCGTGGCAGGATTAAGTGTGTTGCATCGCTTCACAGTAATGTTAGGAGTCCCCAGCAGGGCGCTGTGATACCTTAGCCACCTGGCAGCCGAGAGATGAGACGTGCGTTACTCCAGGAGCATGTGAGAGACTGCATGTGGAACCATAAGGGTGAGATCACTGTAACCAACCAGAGAACGAGAGGCCATGACAGCCAACTCCGCTGGAGCTACCGCCTGCAGACAGAGGGGCAGGCCTAGTTCAACGGGTCCCAACTTAGAAGAGAAGAACCCACAGGGTCTCAAGCGATCACCACGATGCTGGAGTAGGACTGAGGTCACTTTGGATCAAAATAAATGACAAAAGTGTCACTTTGGATCAAAATAAAACAATTAGGTCACATTGTTACAGGTAATTGTTTCAGTTTTTCTCATTTAAAAAATTACGTTGAAGTAAATCAGAAATATAGAATTAACTTAAATTAAAAAAAAGCTTACACTCAGTGCCTATTTTCAAATATCACGAAATCTAAATTTTTACTTGCCACAATGGTCTCACATTGGATTAATTTATATTTTCACTTTAGTTCACCTTAATATGTCACTTCAAACCAAAGCCTAGTAGAATAGAATTCCTTTACTTTCAAATGTTCCATCCATCTATTTATTTGCTATACCACTTATTCTTTCCAGTGAATGACAGGGCTGAAGCTGACACCCACTCACATTCTCACCTATGGAGAATTTAGAGTCACCAATTAACCTGCATGTTTTTGGACCGTGGGAGGAAGCCGTTACACCCACAGAGACACGGGGAGAACATGCAAACTCCACACAGAAAAGATCCTTTCCTGTGAGACGGGCACCACCAGCACTGTACTGCTCACTAGGCAAAGAGCGCGTTTCACTGATGGGAAGTGCTTATCGCCGGGGTTCGATCCCGGCAACAAGCGCGATTGTATGTCGTCTCTTTATTGCGCCAACTAGAAAAAGCATAAAAGCTCTGTAATTAATATATTTTTTAATATGGCGACAAAGAAATGTAATTTTCAATGTCACATTGTGTTTTAGATAGATTTCTGTCACAAATAATGCAATTACAATAAGGAAATTGAATGCCAAAGTAAACACGTCATTTCAGCATTTTATTTTTTAGGCCTATGTTAATGTGGCAAGGTTGCGAACACAGGAATTGTAAATCTAAAAGTGAAATGGACGTAAACACTTATATTCATGCTTGGTCACATACATTGTGAGAAAAAGGTCTGAACCTACGTATGTTTCCGAACACGGACATACGGTATGTGACAAAAGTGAAGCGAGCGAGAAAAGACACTTGACGGAACTGTCTTTTGTCTTCCACCTGTTGTTGGATATTCTTTGTAACACAGCTAAACTAAGCTTGACAGTTAGCCTACTACGGAGCAGGCTAGTTCAGTGGTATTAATTACTTTGGTAACTGAGCGGGGTTTCATATTAGCCACAGCAATGGAACGGATCTCTCACTAAAATTAGCCAGACTTATCTAAATAAGCCAGGCTTTTCGCTTATCTAGCTTGATGGAATACCCCCCTGACGAACTCCACTTTCGAAGCGAGGTAAACAAACGACACCACAGCAAAACTCAACAGGGACAAATGTGAGTCACGTGACCTGTATCTACGTCATGTGGTCATCCACAACGAAATCCTTTGGTTTGAAGTGAAATACGATTTCGGTAAAATTATTTATTCAAGTTGTTCTGTGGGGAGTGTAATTTGCTAAAAGGCAACCTGAAAAAATTATGTTTAAAACGGAAATCATGATTTTTAATTGGACCAATGTAAAAATGTACGTTAGTTAAATGACACTGTCGTTTCACTTTTTTCAGTGTAGTTCCCTAAATCCACTAAGTCTAAGTACTCTTCCTTAGTTTCCTAAGAGACTAACATATCTCCGTATGTCACCTTATCCACTACACGGTCTCAGGTCATAGTTTCCTTCACACATATTCATACATACACGTATTATATTTTTTAAATGATTTGCCTTATTAACATTAAAGTTTTCAAAAGAGGGTCGTAGTGTTCTTACCCCAGAGATGTCGGATCAGATGAGAAACGGGAAGCTTCGGTCACTTATTCCCAGAAAGGCCTGGCTCTTTTTGTGGCGCTGGCGACGGCCAGAGAAACCAGTGGCAAGCCAGCCTCAATACTGCCCCCTGCTGGTGGCAAGCCACTGGCTTCTTGGCAATTGCCAGAGAAACCAGCGACAAACCAGCCTCAATACTGCCCCTGCTGGTGGCAAGCCACTGGCTTTTGGCAATTGCCAGACAAACCAGCGAAAAGCCAGCCTCAATACTGCCCCCTGCTGGTGGCAAGCCACTGGCTTCTTGGCAATTGCCAGAGAAACCAGCGACAAACCAGCCTCAATACTGCCCCCGCTGGTGGCAAGCCACTGGCTTTTGGCAATTGCCAGACAAACCAGCCGCAATATTGTTGCACAGACGCAACGAAGTGTTGAGATATCAAAGTCGCTAGACTATGCTACCCCTGATGCATAGGTCTAAGCTACCGCTCAGTGGGAAAATTTATGTTATTGTATATTATTATTTAACTATTATTTGCGAAGGGTCAATATCAATTTATGAAAATATTTCTAGTAATGTTAACGTTTTAAATTTTTGTGCCAAGCTTTATTGCGCTCCAACGCGCTATTAATTGAGCTAAGTTAAGGTAATGTTACTAACTTTATTAAATCAGGGGCAAAGTGAAAACCATTTTCTCTCTCTATCCAACTTTCCTTTTTTTAAATCTGTGAGCAGAATGAACTTGATGGACACATTCTGAAGAAGTTGAAGACAGTGGAGAAAGTGATAGTGTCATTGGGCTAAGTTATTGTAATAAACACATTTTGGTCCACAAATGTATTTATTTTTCATTAATGCTGCATATGATTGTAGGCTACTGTAAGTCTGATGGGCCAAATATGGTTATTTATAGCGGAATGTAACGTGTATATCTCAATTCACAACGAAAACGACAAGTAGGCCCTATCAGTGAACTGCACGGTCTTCTGTGGCCCTGTTAGATAAGAAAACCAACAGTGAATATTACTAGGCTGCAGCAGTGATAATTTTGCGCAGGCTATCATTTATTTGTCCATCTGATGAAGCTATATTGATTGTTAGTATATATTAACGAAACATTTATTATGTAATATATTATATATTCTATTATTTATAATAAAAATCACTAAAAATAAGAAATCTGACTTTGTAATGGCGGTGGTGGCACGCCAGCAGCCTTTAGCTGATGCCGGCAGCACGCCATCCTTTTGCTCATGCCAGCAGCACGCCACTGGCCTTTAGCTGATGCCGGCAGCACGCCACCGGCCTTTAGCTCGTGCCGGCAGGACGCCACCGGCCTTTAGCTCGTGCCGGCAGTACGCCACCGGCCTTTAGCTCATGCCAGCAGCACGCCACTGTTGTGTCCCGCAGTTCTGAGAGACGACAGGACCAGAGGTGTAAGCAATAGCAAGCTTTAATCAATACAGGATAACGAAGTAATCAATACAGAATAATAATATCAAGAATATAATGATATCTAATGATGACAAAATACGATGATATCAAAAGATGACTAAATATAAAGATATCAAAGGGTGGCACCCCGCCTATACCAGTCTGCTGTCCTACACACACACACACACCGTCCCAGTATACCGAATGCCACACCTTGGGAGGGGTGCGCCCTCCTTTTATACTGTGATACAACACAAGTTCATAAAACAACTGGATGGAGAGAAATCATTGGTTTTAGACTTTTGACCCTCCCTTGTTGGTGCACAGGCCTAGTCCTAGGCCTCTGGGCACTTCCTCTGGTCCAGTCCTGAGTTGTTGTACCGAACTCATGAGTGCGCTGTAAGGGAGGGGGAGAGAGTCTACCGAGATAGTAACAATGAGACCATTGACAGAGCAGAGAGTGCAAGAAGACCTTGAACAGATTAGAATGTGCAAGATTTCACTTTTCATACACAGCACACAATATATGTAAATAAGTGGTCTAAGACACAGCACATCAAATATGTAACTACATGGTTTAATACACAGCACACAATACATGTAACTAAGTGGTTTAACCTTAACACCACCAGCCTTTAGCTCATGCCAGCAGCACGCCACCAGCCTTTTTTTTCATGCCGGCAACACGCCACCAGCCTTTAGCTCATGCCAGCAGCACGCCACCAGCCTTTAGCTCATGCCGGCAACACGCCACCAGCCTTTAGCTCATGCCAGCAGCACGCCACCAGCCTTTAGCTCATGCCAGCAGCACGCCACCAGCCTTTAGCTCATGCCAGCAGCACGCCACCAGCCTTTAGCTCATGCCAGCAGCACTTCATCGTCTTTTGGCCCATTCAATTATACATATGTCTCATACAAGTTGTTGACTAAATTATCAAAATGAATGTAGGCAAATGTGCTGCAAGCATGTGCTTGTGAAACATATTAATGGCATCAATGCCAGTGTATCATTCTCTCTCTCATTTTACATCTCTACAAATCTTTCCACCTTCTCTGTGAATGTCTTGTTTACATACCCCAAAAAATCAAGAATGAATTTAATTATCTGTGACCCCAGCACTTCTCCAATGTCTTACATCAAGAAACTGTCTATTATGGAGAACATCGAGAATTCGTAAGCTTCAAATGTGTTGTTTGTATGACCTTCATATGGTATGTCCCTGGCTACCAACCTGCGTTCATCTGTCTTCATCATCTTTCAGTCCCCTTGTGTTTGTGCCCCTTGATTGACCGCTCATCTTCTTCTTGTAAAGGAGAGCACAAACAGTAACCTTATCTTAAAAAGGTTTTGTGTGTGTGTGTTGGGGGTGTGGAGTGGACAAAAATCACCGACCTTTTGCTCATGCCGGCAGCATGACACCGGCCTTTGGCAAATAGTCATCTGTTTTAGACCCCCAGCTGTGAGAGATCCTGATAAGAAACGTTTGAAGCTTTTCATTACCTCATATTCTACTTGTTCTCTAAGTTCTGAACTTTACATCCCACTCTCTCTGGACTATAGTTATCTTCAAGAATATTATGAATTGCATGTAAATCCTTAGACATTGTAATTTACCTAATATATATATATATATATATATATATATATATATATTTCACACAAGTCATGCAAACGCTAAGTTATGTTGGAGAATCTATTTATTTATTTTTATATTAGACGTTAACAATAACAGTCATTAACTGCTTCATACCATTATAAACATAGCTTAATCGACACAAATGTATTTTTATAACCACAGCCACCCGTCAACAAAGTCCCTAAGAGAGTCAACACCAGATATACTTTGTTCAAGCAGGGGGAAACCTGAAGGTTTTCAAACCTGCTTTAAAAGATGATAAAAAATCTGTGGAGGTCTGCCTCAGGTGGTCTGGGAAGGCATTCAGCCTACAGCACTGAATGCCTGGTCACCCATTGAGCGGAGCCTGATTTTGGGAGCAAAGAGAAGCAGGTTATCACCAAACATGAGACAACGGGTGGGTCTGCTAGGTGTGATTAGGTGTTTGAGGTAAGAGGGGGCATTGCCACAGGAGCATTTGAATGTTGGCAAGGGGGTTTTCAATTTAATTCTGTACAGGACAAGACACCAGTGAAGAGAAGATAGGATTGGAATGAAGAGATGGTACTTCTGCCCTCTTATGAGGATCCTGGCAGCACTGTTTTGTATGTACTGCAGTATCTGGAGGTTCCTACCAGAGGTCCCAGTGATGAGTGTTGCAGTATTCCAGCCTTGAGGAAACAAAGGCATGGACCCTTCAGCAACTGGAAGGGTAATGGTAGGGTGGACCTGAGATGTTTTTAAGGTGGAAAAATTACACTTTGCAGAGCTGCTTGTTTTTTGTGTGAAGTCTGCAGCAGATCAAGCAGCACAATCTTCACAACCCTTCCTCCTCCAGTATAGTGTAGTCCTGGGGATGCAGGGTATTTGTTGGGGAAAGTAGAGGGGGGTATGGCAGGAACATGGAAGGGGCCCGGATGAGGAGGATAGTGGCAGGCCAAAGGTGGTGGGTGTGGAAAAGCAGCAGGGTTGTGTGGACCATGAGTTTGGGTCGGTACAGGAATGCCCCATAGTCAGCCAGAATGTGGGACCATCTTGTCCTCTTTCACCTGGCTGACTGCAGGATGGAAAGTTCATTATCTATATAGTGCAAATTGACCATTACAAGAAAGACGTAAATTTAGAACAGACAAGATAATACAGCATATTTACAATAGAACATCTAGAACTACATGTTGAACGCATTTTTACTAGAGGATGCATATTTATTCATGGATAAACACAGAAGCCATAGCGAGAGATTTAACAACATTTTAATGAAACTAACCGTAACATTATTTAATTAAAACGGACTAATTAAAAAAAAAAAAATTAACAAGACACATTATATTCACAGGACTATTTAATCTAAGGAAATATCACGTTTGTGTCATACAATCGTGAGTCTGATAAACGTTTCGGTTAGTTTAATTAAAATGTTGTTAAATCTTTCGCTATGGCTTCTGTGTTGACCCATGAATAAATATTCATCCTCTAGTAAAAAGGCTTAGTCATTGATAACGTTAGCGAGCTAATGCTAATGTCCGATCGTACATCGCGTTAGCTAGATAGGAGCAATCATATTGATAGTTCATTAATACTAGACGTTCCGTTCCCATTAATATTGTTTTAGCGTACATGTATAAATTAAACAGCATGAACAAACTTGTATCAGAAGTGACAAACAAGCAATGGCGTGTACGCCGAACATAATAACACTGCTGGCAGGTCTGGCTTGTGCCACTGGTTTGAGACAAAATTACGGTGAGCTACAGGCTAGAGCGGCTGGCAAGTGCCAAAAGCCAGTGGCTTGCCGCCAGGGGGGGGCAGTATTGAGGCTGGTTTGTCGCTGGTGTCTCTGGCAAGTGCCAAAAGCCAGTGGCTTGCCACCAGCGGGGGCAGTATTGAGGCTGGTTTGTCGCTGGTTTGTGCCAGAAGCCAGTGGCTTGCCACCAGTGGGGGCAGTATTGAGGCTGGTTTCTTTGGTTTAGCTACTGGCCTGTGCCAGTGCCACAAAAAGAGCCAGGCGTCACTCCTTATTCGTCACTCAGCCACTTTGATTGGCGAGGTTTGAAAGCAGTCAAACGGGGTGGCCAGTCCAATCATCCTTGGTCCTCACCGTCCCATCCCGATCGACATCCCACTACTGACACCAAATTGTCGTGGTCCGTTTTGGTGGGGCAAGAAAGCACGAGACTCTGACACAGAGGTAAAATGATTATGTACAGATTTTATTACTTCAGTACTGGAGGGTGATTCAATACAGACAGCAAGGGTGATCTGGAGAGAATGACAATAACTCTAAATCCTCATCTTAGTCTTATTCTAGAAGCCCGTACCCTAAGCATGATCCTAGCAACCTATTGTGCATGGCGACGGCTTCCCTTCACCTCCCCTTGCTCCCTTGACCCCGAGGAGACAGACATCTATTAGAGCAATGTTATTTATTGTGCAGGGTCAGCACACCATTCCTATGTCATTTAAATCAACTCTTGACACTGCAAGTTCCAGTCACACACACCTATTACTCATTAATACAATAACAAGGCACTAAATCAATCCCGTACACACTACATACAGTATATTACAGTCAAATAGGCTTTTTTCCCAAATGTTCTCATATCACAATGAAACTTCACAAGTTGAAAGTATATATACAAGCATTTTTTAAATTACAAGTTTAAAAAATAATATAATTTTTCTTATGTAAATTAGGTATTTCCATATGCGCTAATTTGCATATCACAAAAAAACATATTCCAGCATATTGATTAGAGTCAGATGGTATTTTGTTGTTTCATTATGACTACACACCAAATAGTCAGACATTTACAGAGGGGTTTATAAACATATAGTTTTTTGATGTATTTATTATAAAAACACCACTCCTATATCTGACGGACCCTTTTTTTCATATATTTACACATAAAATGCCACATAAAATGAGAATGATAAAAGATATAAAAAAAAATGCCTATGTAAATGTCTGGCTATAAGACCCAAGAACCAGTGTGTAAAATTATGATGATCTACCTGCCTTGAACGGTGAGGAATATGACCTGGTTTACGGGAAACATCATTTTGAGAAAACTGCTGTTAAAGGTCAGTTAACGCAATAACAACACACTTTGCATAAAGATGACTCTTTATACCACATGCACGTGTCTCTTGTAGATATTATAAATGGGCTAGCTAACATTGTGCTCCAGAAAACAAGCTTTCAAATAATATCTGATTCAATATGGAGAGCTCTTATGAGACAAATAAAAATCTTACATGAAAAGTGCTTACAAAGATGAAATTTACGAGAGTTGCAGTTGACGGACAACGTAAAAAATATATATTTTTTAGATTTTTTTATAATTTTTTTTTACTTTTTATGAAAGTATAGTAATTAGAGTTGCAAAATATCTTGAAATCATACAATTTACATATCGATGAAAATCATCACTTTTTTCTGTGGTGTCCGGCCACAACATGATATCACACTAGTCCTGTCAAATACAAGCTAAAATACACAGCTAAGTGTGTAGATTTTGCTGCAATTTAGTACATTATTTAATCATAGTCTAAACAATAAACAATTCCATATCATATCATCACATTTTGTTTCTCTTTCAATATTTGAAACGGGATTTATGATTCTCTGTACATAAGATCGCTGTATGTCTGTGCATCTGTGTTTCTTTCTGTACGGTCCCGACTTTGTCCTGGCCTGGCTGACTGGATGAAGCTCACCTGTGAGTATGTCACAGTTGAATCCCCAGTCACCTGAAACACCCAAATCATATCACTGGATCACAGCGTAAGTAGATTTTTGTATGTGTTTTACTGAAAAGAAATATGTGTTGTGTTATCTTTATTCTGTATTATTAATATTGCCATACTCAGAAGGTACTACTTGGTAGTTAGTGATACTTACCTGAGAGGCTTGTTCAGTGCAGGCTCCTGCTGAAATATATCATTTAACATTGAGGTGCTGCATTTGTAAAGTTTTAATCACTATTTAAGATGTCTGGTTGATGAGAAGCAGACATAACCACTCCATACAAATTATTACAAAATCAGAAACATTAAACAATTAGCAATTTATTTTAACTACTTTTTAAATATTAAATGGGAAAAAAATTGCAGAATGACCAGTATGCATAACTATTTAGGATAGAATGTACAACAGAAAATCAGTGTCCCAGTCCTGAAACTGTGAAACAAGTGATGGTTGCAGTTTCTGTTTAGGTTCAATTTCCACAAACATACCTCTTTCAAGACGGTGCATCCATAGAGCTGTTAATGCCATTAAAAGAAAGACAGCGGCGACTCCAAATAAAATGGATACATATAGAATTGGTTCACACCACTCTGAAACATAAATATAATAATGAAAATGTCAACTTTGAAGTGTGATGATGAAAAACTTTCCTGAATATCACCTTGAGTAAAATTTATTTTGATCACCGACCAGGGAAATCTCTCATCCATTCATTCTTCTGTAAGAAAACATAGAAGCTGTTGCTCCTGTTAGAGAAGGTCCTGCCATTGTACACATGCTGCACCTCACACCACCATTCCTCCTCCATGTCCTCCTCCTTGTCCAATATATAATAACTTTTAACATCAAGCCAACTGATCACAGTGTACCTTAAAAAAAGGACAAGGAAAGGTTATAAGGCCACTGTTTAATAATGTGTTCCTTATGATTGACAGAGATTAAGGGTTAATGAATACAATATTTTCCCCCAGGCATTTCAGTCTGAATATACTGTATATTAGAACAGTGCAGCATTCATATCATTTGTAACATTGACTAAAGAGCCATTCATTTATTTTGGTGACATGCGGTCGGCCCTTTTGGGTAAATGATTTATCGTGGTTTATCAAACAAGTAAACATTTTTAAAAGAGCAGTATCAAAATGTTAATAATCGTCTGTTATAAAATCGTCTGTTTCACTAGGCCTACTGTGAGGCTATTTTAACGATAATTGTGGCGCTTTGAGATTGATTTATCAATTTAAAGCGCACTACATGAAATTTGGCTAAAATTTAATTAGCCGATAACTTACAATCCTCCAATTTTCATAGCTTCGGATTTCCTAACCAACCCCTTCTGAGTTTTATTCGTAGATGACTTCCATAGAACCTTGACAGTCGGTGAGCTCAGTCCCGTCACCAAACACCTCAACGAGGTCATGTTGTAATTTTGCTTGATAGCCAACCAACCCGGAGTCTCGTGTTTAATGCCACCCGGATCCTCTTCTGCTTCGACTTTATGGCTTGCTGCCTCCGTCAGTAACATCACATTACTGTTGTTTGTCCAGACAGGTTCTATAGTTACAAAGAAAGCACATTTTTATGTTGAAAATTACAAATTGAAGACTGGCGAAGATTTACATTTTCTGCTCTATAATCTCGAAATGTGGGACCTACCAAATTTATGGGATTACGGGGCACATCGTAAATAGGTAGTAGTCATTGGTACAAAAATTCAGATGAGGGATTTAAACTTAATCAAACAAATCGTAATATCATAAGAATCATAAACCCTGCTTAGTACATTCATTGCAAATTGCACATCCCGTTTATCATACCTCCAACGTGCAGAAGGTTTCCTTGACCGTGAATCTCAAGATAGCTGCTGCGTTCTGCACAGTAGTAGCGTCCTGAGTCTCCACGCTCAGTCTCATGTAGATGAAGGTAAAGGACCCCACTTGAGACCTCGCTTGTAAACCGATGTTTAGTCCAATTTGAATCATCATATATGTATTCAATCGAACCATTTAAACTGAAACGAATCCATTCTTGATTTCCTTCAAAACACCTTGAATCCCCACATTGACAGGGTATAGATACATTTTGTCCCACAGGAGTATTAAAGACCGGGTTTGAGCTAACCAACAATATCCCTATTTAAACAGAGAATGCGTACATCTAAATTAATAACGTTTCTAAAGGTTTTACAATGATTAGGAAAATTGTTGTTGGATGGATTGGATTAATAATATGTAAAATAATATTAAAACCATTACTACTACTACTATACAACCAATATTAATAATTATATAGGTCCAACATACAGTAGGCTGTATACACATATTTATATATAAATATCTACATGGCATAAACTATATATTGCATCTACAATTGGCTATTTATTACTCAAAATGAAATATCTAAATTGTCTTAAAACGCACAAAGCCTTACATCGCTTTTTCCATTTATTTAAACTATAAGCCTATAATCATATCAGTCATAAAGAAAACACCAAAACTCACCAGTTAGTAATGCAGATATTATTTTTCTAATAATGGATGTCAAGAGTGACATTTTATTTTTTCTACCAATGGCTACTTTCCAACAATTGAGTTTGGTATATAAAGTCTTGGCCAGATTCACCTTACGCCAAATTTGGTTTTCGCAATTCCATAAATTCGCTCATCTATGTCCCATGTGCCGTTGACAATATGAAATGTGCAATTTTCTCTGCAAAGACTTGGGTTTTTGAAAAATCAACGCAACATCGACCAAAACCCACGGTCACCCGACCACATCAAATATCAGTGCAGAGCATTTTACTTGATATTGCTTACGCAACTTTCCATCCGTGGCAGTTTGCAACATGTAACCGCAAAGAAAAACAACATATTCTTTCACGGGTCACAAAGTCGGGGCTTTTATTGTCAACCTGTATGCATAACTGCAAACCTATATGCATTGAAAACTAACTCATATTGAGGCTCACACGCCATTTCCTTTTAGACGTTAACCGCCTGCAACTAACGTGTAAAATCGTAGATTATATACCTTGCTCAGTTTGCTGAATTGTTTGTAAAATGTGTTCTGTAATCTCAATCCACAGAAATAGCCAACACAAGAGAAATAATGTAATATTTGTTGCATTTCCAACGGTAAACCCCCCCTCTATGGCACACATTATGATGCCTCATGGTAAAAAAAAGTAATGTTTTTTTGTCATAAAATAGACCAAGTAAACATAGGCCTATATTAAAGACATTTTCTATACATTAACTTTTTGGGGTAAGTTACCACAAAGCAACATTGTACCTCAAAAAGGGGGGTAAAAAGAGTTCTTGCTTAACATTTGAATAAAATGTACTAGAATACACATGGAACAGTTTAAAATACATGCCATTTGAAATTGAAAAACATAAAAAATTAACTATTTTCACAAGTTTGTTTGTCTGAAAGTTACCCTGAGCCAACATTGTACAATCGTGGAACAGCCCATAGGAATGAATGTGTTGAAGAGTGTAGACATATTTCAGCAAATTCTACATCTATAATCTATCAAACCAGTAATGGTATTACTAATAAACAATTGTAACGTGTACATTTCTTCGGCCAATGTCCTTATGAACGTTTTGGCCAATTAGAAATATTATAAAATTACACTGACTACATCTCTTTATTCAAAACAAGATAGTGAGTCACATTTCAGTGTTTGATCATTTGTGTTACATTTTTTTTTTCAGGGTCCCGGTGTGTATCTTTCCTGACATAGTAGACTATACAGTGTAATATCCTGAACTTTATTACAACTAACATAATCAAATGTATCTAGGTTCATTTGTAGTGATAAAAATCAAACATGTTGATGACTCATGCTTTTGAACAAGATATAAACCTAAATACACACACTCAAAAAAATTGGCATTCCTTAATGGTACAATGTTACTTCAAGACAACATTTGCATTTGAACAATTTTCAATTACTTAATTAACAAATAAAGTATATTAAACAACTAAATATTAAACTTTACTCATCTATTACTGTGAATCAAATTTTCCAGATTGTAAAATGACAGAAAAATTTTTTTCCAGACCAATTTTGTGGAGCGAGATGATGGAGCTCAACCATTGTGGAGAAGGCAGCAAAAAAAGTGATTCCAATTGGTCTGCAGAAAGTCACGTGACAAATTAAAACACTGTATATGATTTAGTATTCAATTATAATTGTGGATGTATAGTGTGAGTGTAAAAGGCCAATAATAGGTACGTTACCTAGAGGCAAAGCAGTACCAGAGGGTTAGGGATATATGGCACGACAAGTACAGTAGTCTACAAAAATATTTATTGAATGTACAAGAGACAGTAAAACTTAATTGATCCTGAGAGAATTTGCACAAACCAATCATAGCACGAACAGTTGCATGTGAGTAATAAGAAATGGCATTACTAATAAACAATTATAACGTGTACATTTCTTCGGCCAATGTCCTTATGAACGTTTTGGCCAATTAGAAATATTATAAAATTACACTGACTACATCTCTTTATTTAATTATTATTTTACCAATAATACTATTCACTAGTTCATTTGAAAAATATATTAATCATTGACAAAAGTACACTTTAATTGAACAGGATATTGTATTATTACTTGTATTATTATTATTAATTGTTGAGATGATGGGCAGTGCTGTCTCCATTTTTACCCTACAAGACAGACAAACATGAATGTGCATTCAGTTTTTACAGAACAAATTGTGAGGATACGTAATTTTCGAAGTGCTTTTTGTTTTACTCACACCTTGTACATGTGCCCCAGCCTTAGCAGTACGATGTGTTCTCTTCTTAACCAGAAATATTGCCCACAGAGTAGTCACCACCGTCACAAACAGCAGCAAGCCACATAGTGCAGGAATCACAAAGAGAATCATCTCACAGGGCGTCACACCTTAGATGTACATCATTTGAAATAAATTAGGTAAAGCATTGATTCATAACAAAATAATATGCGTAATGAATGCCCGTATGATTCTTTTCTTGCCTTCAATCAGAGATGCACTGGCCTGGATGACAGCCCCTGTGCTGTTTTGACGACTCATACATACAGCCACTTCCTCGTCAACGGAAAGATCTAGGGTTGAGGACTGAATGAAGGATCCATCTGTATCAAGTGACTTTAACGTTTTGCTAACCTTCCGTTTCAGATTGTCAGCTATTACCCAAAATGGTTCGCTCCATCCCGGCCCTGCACCAGACACCTCACACAATAGTATGCGGCCTGGTCCATACCGGTACACGTGTATGAGAGGGAAACCTTTGTCTGTGGGGTTGAGCAAGAACAATTGGATGAGGAGAATGAGAATGGGATTGTAAACTCAGACTGAAATATTAAATTATAAAAATTGCCTCTTGGCCACTGTGAATTTACTGGAATTAGTAAAGTAATAACACATTAATTAAACGGTTATAAAGGCGTCGTTATTGATTCTTAATCAAGTTCTTGTGAAGTTTATGAAATATTATGAGGCCATAGCCATAACCCCCCAAAAACATGATTGCTGAATCAAACTATTTCAGGTATAGCCTAAAGGCCTGTAAAATATACTACAGGCTCGATATAATGATCAAACAAATAGATCTACTAAAGCGTACATTTAAAACATAAATATATTTAAAAACAGGCCAGGCCTTTATAAGATACCTGTCACGATCAGGACAGTTGCAGTCCCGAACTTAAAGCGCATTTTGTCAGGTCCGTGCCTTGTCACTGCAAAGTAGAGTCCAGTGTCCTTACGGGTGGCAGCAAGAACCGTTAAAGTTACTTGTCCAGATGAATCCGGTGCCGTGCCTTGGTAACGCTGACTATTTGGTTGAAATGATGCAACAAACGTGACAGACGTCACCTCTCCGTTGGGCAATTGCTTGTACCACATAATAAATTTGGCACTGCTGTCTTCAATTTGGCTGAAGATAGTACAATTGACACCATCCTCCACGAAAACTACTGGATCAGAGTTCCTCAATATGGCACGATTGATCCCTAAAGAGCATTTGGAAGTTCAGCAATTTTATGCAGATACAACAGTAATGCCGCTGAACAGAAAAGCACTATATAGGATTTAATTTGCATCGTAATATGGGCAAATCATTCGGTTTAGCAAACGACATCATGGCCTACATTTCAATTTAGCGTTACAGTAGGCCTGGCTTTATATTGTAATTGATGATGGTGCCATCATATTTATTTGGGTATGCTCACTATTTAGATAAAAAAATAATAACTCACCGCAGTTAATAAGAGTAATCCAAAGGTGGATGATAAGTTTCATTGAAAGATGCTAAAAGAAACAGGATATCGTGTTTGACAAAAAAAAATTATCTGCTGGTCCAAGTACTATATGCTATAGTTACCAAGCCATTAACATTTCAAGTTTGACTGTGCTCGTGCAGCGAGTGCATGGAACTCTTTCCATCCTGCCATGCACGATTTGGCAATTTTTTTAATAATAAAGGTAGTTTTTTTGCCATTTATTCAAGCACAACATTCTCTTTATTTCATGAAAGCTAGAAAAAAAATCACAATTAAATTAAAAACAAAACATATTTTGGTGCATTTTGGCTATTGGTTAAGCCGTGGTGATAACATATTATATACTACCACTGACTACCGATCCCTCAGACGCGTTCCTTGGTACATACATACCTCCACTAGCACAGGTCAAGTAGATTTTATTAGAGAAATTAGCCTGTCAATATTAGACCAGATTCTAGATAGATAGTTCGATATGTTCTACTATCCCCTCGTTTTGCAGCGTCACACTGGGTGCTTCTCTACAATATGGTGAGTAGGCTAGTCCTATCGTCAGTTTTGCCCTAACCTTTGCATTCGTTTTTTTCTGTGTGGGCTGATGTTGATAGCAAAGAGTAGATAGCAAAAATTGCTTCAGTGCAAAAATGGTACCATCACCAGAAAACCAGTAATTAGCATAATCATAATCATCAAATGTATTGCATAATTAGTGTACATAATAATAATTTGTTTCATTTGTATAGGCCTGTAGCGTTTTTTAAGGCACCCAAAGCGCTTAGAAGGTTACTTGTTAAATAACTTACATGTTACAGTAGGCCTACTGTTTTACCTTCTGAATTGTTTAATACCAAGTATCATAACCTTCAATCTTTCTCAAGGCTACAATTGGAATAAAAAAACTTTGGTTTTCATATTTTGCTTATCAGTAGAATTTATTTCAAGTCCGAGTCAGCATATATAGTGGTTTAGCAGGTGCAGTTGCCAGACATCAAACAATCAAACAACCTTTTGTAAACTTGCTGCACAACAAATACAAATAGGCTTTAAAGAGAGAAACATCAATAGATGCCGATATGGACTTTAACTGAGGTCAGTTGGAAAGCAGCAGCGAGAAAGGCCCAATTTCCCACGGCAAAGTCAATGTTCTCTATAGCCAAATTTTAGCGCAACCTCCAGTAAATTATTACGTGGCTTCACAGGCTGGCTGCTACCAAAGGTATCAAACTTCCACGTCGAGATTTCCTCAAAGTCAACGTTCAACGGACTTGGTAAGGCTTTTTTCCCCCCAATTTTTTAAAAGGGTTTTCTATAGGAGTTCTAAAATAAAATGTACGTTTCACATCGATATGCAATGCAATTAAAAAGTCATGTTTTAGAGAATTTACCAAGATTCTCTGGACATCCTGGACTATGTGCAGCTCCAGCCAACCCGGGCTGCCACGGCCACGTTTATCCCTCTACCTGTCCTCCCAGCTCCAGTATGGCATCATCATTGTTTACCATCGCCAGTGTGGCATGCTGCTGGGTAAGAGGGAGGGAAGAAGAGATGTTGAGATACCTGCCTCGTTGCCTGTATGCCCCTACTCAACCTTTGTCATGTGCATCCAGAGGAGATCCAGACCACTCTGGACAGGCTAGCCAAGAACAGAGGCTCTCAGAGAATTGACATTGATGACCAGGACAGGTGAGAACCATGTTTCACAGTATTTCAGTGTTAGTGTAAGAACACGGTTTTTGCGAATTGGAATGGCACTTAAGGATTGTCACCTCTCACTCAGACATGCCCTGTCCCTCCCTGATGCTCTGTTTCTCCTGGAGGAGAGTGAGGGAGCCCAGGACCCTTTCTTTGGACAGATGAATTTGGGGGACATGCTCAGTCCAAGAATCATAATGCCGGTACACCTACATAAGAAATACAGTATATACAAGTTATATATTCCAGAACAATGTATGACTAGAGATTCTTCATTATTCCAGTCTCTCTGTATTTGTTTCTTTCATGTTGTCTCAGTTAGGTGAAGAGTGGACGGGAGCAACAACCCCTGAGCGCCCCCTACAGTTAAGTCCTGGGACTCCGCTGCTGCCTGGTTAGACATTCCAAGGGAACACGGACTACCATGCTCCTCTTGCCCGAACAAAGGGAATGGATGGATGGTGTTAAATGGTGTGTCGTATTGTTCCTAACTCTCTCGTTGTTCTTTCCCAGCTATAACCGCCTCTCCAGACACCATCACCTTGGTAGAAAGAGAGCCGGTCGTCATCCCCTCAGCCGAGGTACACCACAGCTGTATGGAAGCCGTCTAACACACACGCACGCACGCACGCACGCACGCACGCACGCACGCACACACACACACACACACACACACACAAACCAGAATCAGAATCAGGTTTATTGCCAAGTGGTTTAACATATACAAGGAAAAATAGCTGTACAATCTCTATGAGTGTGCAAATCATTTCCATACAGAACGTATAGTAATAATAATATACAAAATGTTTTAAAGAAACTCATTGAGTGAGTTTGAACTCATCCCCCTCTCCCTTCTCCTTTATTTATTTAGTGAGGTTTCTCTAACATTCATTCTGACTTCTCAATTCCTTACTCCGTTCTCCCACAGTTTGAAGGGGTGGAGCTTGCTGAGGTAATACCCCATGAGCCAGGCATGATTGACCTGCTGATGGACCAACCAGACTACTTCCCTGAGGGTAAGTTATTGGCGCTGTACATAAAAACACACAAATCATCCCAATTATAATCTCTGATTGAGTTCAGCCACATGACATGGAGCCCAAATGCAGCGTGGTGCAGTGTACACACGTTTAGGTATCTGGCCAGATGAAAAGCTGTCATGAAATACCCATGTGTTTGTACTCACAAAGAATCGAGGATCATTCTTAGAGCCCTCCAAAGGATTATGATGATATTGTGTACATGAATACATCCCAAACTATTTTCAAAGCCCCTTGATGCGGTTTACCAAATGGTTCTGTGTTTTGTAACTGGGCTAGTTTTAGAACTCATCAATCTACACTGTGTAAGAAAGTGGGATGGTCCTCCCTCAGTGATAAGAGAGAGAAAAATAGTCTATATTTTAGTTTACAAGGCATTGTTTGGCAAGTTGCCTTTTTTACCATACATTCTGTTTGAAGCACAAATTCATCAATCATCCATCAATACACAAAACTTTATCACCCTAGAAATCCAATTTTACTGGAAGATAAGGGAGTTTAAGAGTGTCCTTGTTGTGGCTGAATCCAAAATATTGTAATGTACTTTAAATATTGTAACAAATGTTTATTATTCATTTTAATTCAACATTTTGATTTCTTGTTTGTAATTCATGTATATTCTGTTGTTACCAGCCACATAATCTCAGTGATTATATCCCTGTGTAAATAAATAACTCAACATTTATGTATATAAGACATAAAACAGCTTTGATAGATTTGGTCTGGTGGATCCTGTCCAGTTATGACAGTAACTCTGGGTTTCAGAGGAGATGGAGGTGGAGAGAGAGGCCGCACCAGAGAGGAGGGGAGTGTCGGAGAGAGAGAGGAGACCGTCAGAGGTCAAGCAGGGGAGACTGTCAGAGGTCAAGCAGGGGAGACCATCAGAGGAAGGGAGACCACGAGAAAAAGAGAGGGGGAGCGAGGTGGAGATGGAAGGAATGAGGGACATCCACACATCCGCACTCGAGTGAGTGGACGTGATGCACAGAGAGACACACACACACACACACACACACACACACACACTGATGGCCTTCCCCTGTCCCCGTCATCAGTCTGCATCCCACGACCCTGTCCAGCGAGGACCCCGTGATTCTGCCCCAGGAGGAGACTGGGCTTCCCCTGTACATGCCCGCAGCAGCAGCCCCGATGGAGGAGAGGACCCCTGGCTCTGTCCCGCTGCCCTCCACACCCCCTGGACCAGAGGAGGGGGCCAGGAAGCCGGGAGCCAGGGAGATCCACAGACGGAGCCCCTCTCTACAGGTGGGTGGGCCTGGCTGGCTGTATGCCTGCATGGCAGGGCTATAGGCTGCAGGCTCATCAGCATGTGAATATCCTCTCCTCTCTTTTCTCCCCCCGTCTCCTCCAGGAGCTCCCCTCTCCGGAGATGGAGCCGGAGAAGAAGAGGAGGAGGCGCAGGCAGCTGCTGTTTGCCGACGCGGAGACCCAGCTGTCCACGCAGGAGCAGCAGCAGCAGCTGGACGACCCCCTGCTGGAGACCAGGCGGCTGGCTGACCTGCTGCCCCGCTCCACGTCCTCCTGGCAGAGCCTCCAGCCCCGCGCCTCCCTCCTGCTCAGCACACCCTGCTGCAAACGTCAGTAACACCTCTCAGGCAGCTCTCGCTGGCCCTCTCAACGGCACACAATGTGTTCATGGGGACATTTGGCGTAGTGTGTTTGAAATGTATTATTTATACAGATATTTTTGATCAGAATTCTGTCCCTAAAAGGTCAAGGGTATTTGATGTAACGCTGCTAACAGTTGTGCAAAATGTGCGTGTGTGTGCGTGTGACTACATCAGTGTTCACTCACAAAGCCCTCGGTCAAGTGGTTTGACTAAAACACTGCACCGTCTCCATAGTAACGGTGTGGTTTCACCTCAGCCTGGCCTCTGACCCCGTGTACGATAAATGGCACTGACGTGGGTAAGCGTTAGGGTCAGGGTTGAACTGTAGGGTCACCGTTGTGTCCTCCGCCTTCCAGAGCTCCCCCCCGAGTTGCTCCAGCTGTGGCACCAGGCGGCCGTCCTCACACCGCTGGCCGGCCCCGCCCTGCAGATGGGGCCCAGGGCCACGGACTCCTCCTCCCCCGGCTCTGACAAAGACAGGGAGGGGGAGAGGGCCACCGCGACGGAGGAGCAGCAGGAGCAGCAGGAGCAGGACCTGCACGAGCTCAGCTCCAAGGAGGTGGGTGGGGAGTTTTAATGGCATAACTATATGTTAAAGCTAAAGGTGCATATATAAAAACCAATTATATCATTTATGATCAGCCATCATCTGATAAAGGTGAAATGGAACTTTTCTCAGATTCAGTGATTTACATTTAAATTGTATGTGTGTGTGTGTGTGTGTGTGTGTGTGTGTGCGTGCGTGCGTGCGTGCGTGCGTGCGTGCGTGCGTGCGTGCGCGCGCGCTTGTAGTTCCCAAGGGAGATGGCGGTGGAGTCGGAGCTGTTCCTGCCAGATTCGTCCAGTTCCATCACCCCGCTGGAGGGCTCCGACCTGAGGGAGCTGTCAAGGGAGATCTCCCAGGAAACCCCCGAGATCAGAGGGTGGGTGATAGTGGAGAGGGACTGGGGGGAGCAGGGGGGACTTTCAGGGGAGCAGAGTGGTTTCCACTTAATGCTTGTGTCAGTGTGTGAGGGTGTCCATGTGTGTGTGTCTAGGACTCCTTCTGTCCTGAGATCAGTGTCCAGACTGCAGAATATACCCGAGGAGGAGAGAGAAGAGGTCCTCTTCAGCTCTCTGCTGCCCCCGGAGGCTGATCGCAAAACTGTCTCTCACTCTTTCTGGGCTCTGCTGGGTAAAAACGCAAACAATAATGCAAATATGTGTGTTTTTTGCGTGAGTTCTTACTTAAATTGGGTGCATTTATTCCCTGTAGAAATGGTGACAGCCAGGAAACTGCGTGTGCATCAAGAAGAACCTTACGGAGAAATCACTATATCACCAGGTACCGGCTATGAGGAAGAGGACCAGGAAGTGTAACTGTCTATCCCAGAATTCCCCAAACACAACATGATAGATCCTCCTGCACTGCTGTTGTTTATCAGACGTTTTATGCCTTGTCTGTAGAAACACTAATACAATATGTCAGCTGACAAGATTCATTGACACGAAGCACATTCTGCAAGTGCCATTTTAAAAGAAAAGGCTTTTAGGAAAGGTGTGTGACATCATCAAATAATTGTATTGTTTAAAACGTTACATTTTGTATGAGGTTTCAATAATTGTCTTTTCCAATTCACTAAATGATTTGTATCTCCTCATTTATATCTGAAGATTTTGATATAAAATGAATTCAAGTTTTTATGGATACATATATTTACAACCAGGTTTTTACAGTTCAGATTTTTTACACTTTTTATATTAGCTTGATACTTTCTATCACCGTTATCAAACATTTGTGACATGTAATATAGATTACATTTAATTCAAACTTAAACTTTCTTGAAGAATTCATGTCACCTTTTTTACAACAGTTCTATTTTTTTTAAAGTGTAGGAGCACGGGCTCTCTCTACTGAAACTGCTATCTATGACTCATCAGTGTGCTCAGGCTGTTTTGAATAAAGGCCTTCACTGTATGTACTGTCAATGTGCGTCGTGCTTGCCTCTCCTCGTCGGGTGTGTACCATTCTCAGCATTAGACTCTGCTGCAGAGGTCTCTACTGTGAGTAGATCAGGTGTGGAAAAAACATGGGGTTAAGGAGGTGCAAGGAGAGTACGGAGAGGGGGGGAAACCAGATCTTCTCCCCCTCCCAGCACTCCTTCGCTCCACGCCACATCTTGGGTGTGGGTGCGAGGGGTTGGCGGGGGGGATTTGTGACCAAAGGTTATTCTTAGTGTTGCTGTCTCTTTGCTCCTTCTCTTTCTCTCATTTCTCTTTCCTACTTTCCTTCTATGCACTGCTTGCTCTTTTTGTCTTGTTATATTTTCCTTCGAAGCCTGTCTTTTTTATTTCTTACGTATTTTCTTCTCTTCGTTTTCTGAGTTTGTTCTTTGTTTGTTTCGAGCTGTTCCCTTGACCGTCCATGCTCCTGTGTGTCTTTTCTACAGTATGTCATTGATCTGTGAGGTCCAACCTGTTCTCTCCCACCGCTGCTTTGGTACCTTCAAACTACTCTTTTGTTTCCTTCCGTTTTCCTGTCTTTTCCTCTTTTCTGTTTCCTTTGTGTGAATTGTTCTTTTGCTCCAGTGTTATTTTCCCTCTGATCCCGTCTCTCATGTTCTCCTTGTACTTCTCCTTACCCTTCAATTCTATTTCCTCTCCTCTTCCCTTTTTTTTATTTATTTATTTTTTTTACATTTTCTCATCTTTCTCTCTCTCATACACACAAACAAACACACACTTAAACAAACACACACACACTGTTTTGCTTTCTGTCTCCTGCTGGGAATTCTGAGGAATGGGGAAGACAAAGTTTTACTCACTGTGTAAGAGTTTTTTGGACTGTCTCTGCCTCTGCCTGTCTGTGAGTACCATACCCTCTCTACTTTAAAGTATTCTAGTGTCTCAATTTCCACTTATAACTTAAAATAATTTGTGTATAATCGAATCTTTGTTGCTTTGACGCTTGACTGTCATTGTGTAGCTGCACTAGTTAAACTGTTTTAACTTTAGCTCTAAAGCTTGTTTTTATACAGTGAAGTTGTATTTGTAAGATCAACACTGTTTTCCTAACCCTTAAGATTCCCATCCTATTTTTTTTAAGTGATGGAATAAGTAAATGAGTACGTGTTTTTTCATCTGGGAAATTGAGAGCGGTTAGTTTGTCGGCCTTGTTTGTGTGCTACATACAGTATACATTCTCAGAGCTCCGCTTAAGCAGCAAGTGTCTCCTCAGCAGTACTTACAGCTATTGATATTAATAACGGCCTCCGTCGCAGTATGTGGATGGAAATAGAGTCCTTGCTTGCAGACAGAGGCCAAGCAGTCACTTGACATTTCTTATTGGGGCCAGGGCAGAGGGATTAAACAAATGGGGTGTTTATAAATCACAATGTCAATGTCTTCATCAAAAACCAGTGGAATGAAATTTCATTTCATGATAACGATTGAGACAATGCTAGTTTATATCTCGTCAGCTGATTATATAGTATTACATTAAAAATTTAGTATAAATATTTGAGCTTGTGTCAGTTGAGAAGCAGAATGACCAGTAAAGCAATGATGACAACCTTTCATTTGCCAGGCCAAAGGTCATGTGTCACTTAGTACCAGTTACACTTAATCTTCGACTCTGATTACGCCATGAAAATAAGAGGGTCAGGGTATGGCTTAGCATCCTTTTTCCATATCATTTATTGCTGTTGTGCCTTTAATACCCTGACACATCATTAGCTAACCCCATCATCCTGATCCCCAGCGAAGCAGGCGCGACGCACCAGGGAAAAACATCAGGGACACAGAAAATGGCCACCTGATCTACAGCAGGGGAGACATCCTTGAAGACAGATGTAGGTTACGTAACTTCCGGTGTGTGTTGTGATTCATCCCGGCATCTCACTCTTTCTCCACTGCTCCGTTCTACCTTCTCCTCATTTCCTTCTTTCCCACTTTACAGACGAGATTGAAAGAACGCTAGGCGAGGGAACCTTCGGGAAGGTGGTGCAATGTGTGGATCACACCAGGTAAGAGAACGGACAGCGTTGCCCGTTTTCTCATTTGAAATGTGAAGGCCAGTGCAGTTACTGAGATCAACTATGGAGGTTTCTGTGGCTTTCAGGGGTGGGACTCGCACTGCTCTGAAGATCATTAAGAACATCGAGAGGTACAGAGAAGCGGCCAAACTGGAGATCAGCGTGCTGGAGAAAATCTACGAGAAAGACCCGCACAGGAAACAGTATGTCACGCGAGTGTGTGAATACCAGCCCGGGGGTTTCTTCCTTGCTGTCAATCTCCATCTCACCAAATGTTCAATGTGCCTGTAGATCTCAAGCCCCTCCTTTCTTTCCGCCCTGTGTCAGTCAGTGTGTGCAGATGCTGGACTGGTTCGACCACCACGGCCACGTGTGCATCTCCTTTGAGCTGCTGTCTCTCAGCACATTCGACTTCCTGAAAGAGAACAACTTCTTGCCGTACTCGCTCGGTCAGATCCGCCACATGGCTCACCAAATCTGCCACGGCGTCAACTGTGAGTGGAAACGCTGTGGGCTCAATTTACCCAGCCTAGGTGCCATGGCCATTAGCAGGTGTGTAAAGCCAGTAGCGATCCCTCTGGTTCAGTTTGCTTTGGGAATCTTTAAGCAGGTGCAGTCTCACGTAAGCCCTGTCGTCCTTTGCACTTTTCCACCACCTTCAAAGTATTTCCTAGCTCATGGCATTAACAAACGTGACCACATGAGGGCACTAGTTAGCCGACATGCTTGTGTTGAGCTCTGCTAGTGTCTGAATCGCTTATCCCACCCTATCTCTCTCTCTCTCTCTCTCTCTCCCTAGTTCTCCATGACAACAAGTTGACTCACACAGACCTGAAGCCGGAGAACATCCTTTTTGTCAGCTCTGACTACACAGTCATCTATAACCCTGAGAAGGTGTGGGCGAGGCAGCTCATGTAAAAATGCATTGCATAAAAGGGGTAGCATGAAAAAACACTGCATAAATGACTTTCA
Organism: Galaxias olidus; assembly: GCA_026901105.3. Classification (NCBI taxonomy): domain Eukaryota; kingdom Metazoa; phylum Chordata; class Actinopteri; order Galaxiiformes; family Galaxiidae; genus Galaxias; species Galaxias olidus. The sequence goes on from JAPMUY010004821.1 coordinate 100,682, forward strand.
TGGAAACGTTTTTTTTTTCTGTTAGGGCCCATTCTCAGACGCAGGCACAGGTATATTGAATGTACTGAGGTCTGCACGTTAAAACCACAAAGGATACGCTGTCATATTCACAGATCTGAGATTAACAGGAAGTACGCTGCCACAGTCTTGCCTGCAGTTGATTCACTTGCCCCCCTCCTATCTGTTATTTTTCTCAGAAACGCGACGAGAGGAAGGTGAAGGATACCACGGTGCGGCTGGTGGATTTCGGCAGCGCCACGTTTGATCACGAACACCACTCTGTGGTCATCTCCACGCGTCACTACCGTGCCCCTGAGGTTATTCTGGGTAAGACACACAGCCAGTCGCCTTCTGGAGGAGACGAAGGAAGAGCACACCGGTGTTTTTCACTGTGTGAACCTCTTGGCCTCTTTCATCCTCTAGAGATGGGTTGGCGGCAGCCGTGTGACGTGTGGAGCATAGGCTGCGTCCTGTTTGAATACTACGCAGGGCGCACACTGTATCAGGTACGCTGTGTGGACCGGGTGGGATGAGGGGGCTACACGATGGGTTCAGTTCATCTGACCAAATATACATGTGTCCTTGTGTTGCTGGTGCAGACCCATGATAATAAGGAACATTTAGCTATGATGGAAAGAATACTTGGACCAATCCCTCAGCAGATGATCCGCAAGGCCAGGTAACACAACACACACACACACACACACACACACACACACACACACACACACACACGTTCAAACACACGACAACATCTAACAAAACATCTCACCATCGTTTGGAACGGGTTCTTCTAGGTCCAAACAGAGATTGTTCTGTCATGGCCGCCTGGACTGGAACGAGAACTCCAAGGCTGGGCGTTTTGTCCAAAGCAAGTGTAAACCCCTGAGGGTGAGTGGGCCCCACAGGGCTGGACAAGACCTCACTGCCTGCCGCTCTGTATCAGATCAAAGAAACATTTCTGCTCTCTGGTCGTGTCTTCTTTGAGTGATGTGGTTCCTCTGATCTCTCCCACCCCACAGAAGTACCTGGTGGCCAAGGGAACGGAGCACCACCACTTCTTTGATCTGCTAGAGAAAATGCTGGAGTACGATCCCTCCAAGCGCATCTCTCTCTCCTCCGCCCTCTGTCATCCTTTCTTCCTACCTCTCCATCAGCTGAGTGCTATCGAGGCCTGGGAGAGTAGCTATAGCTTGGGCTTTTGATTCCCAGTAGCCCCCAGGACAGTGACACTGCAGTCCAAAAGGTGAATGCTTGCTGAGCAGTCTCTTTGAATGTGACTACTGGAACCAGAACGACTCGATGGATGTTTGCAAACTTGCAAAAACAGAAAGAGGCGGGACATGAGGACATTAATAGTTATTTATTTGTATAGTTGTTTAATAGAGGTTACCACGACAACCAGGGGTGTGGATACTTAGATGTCACTCTTTCTGGAGAACCCTGTGACTGTCTTTATGTTTTCATGCACTACTATGTTCTTAGATGTTTCAAATTTGTATTTATGTATTTCTTTGTTACACTATTTAATAAACGTAGACCTTTTATTTGCGTGTCCAGTTGCTCTGAAGACTGAGCGGCTTCTGCAAATCTTACTGACTATGTTTTTCTGAGTGTGTGTGTGTGTGTGTGTGTGTGTGTGTGTTTGTGTATTTGCATGCTTGTGAGTGTGTCTCATGTCCTCTCATGGAATTGAGGAAAAACGTGTTTGAGTAGCCAAGAACATAGTCCCAAGGCTATGTGTGTGTCTGTGTCATTGTGTGTGCAGGCCTGTATGTTTGTGTGATTCAGCAGGCTTTCTTTTTTTCTTCAGCCTTGGAACTGTTTAATTCGGCCTTAGAAAAGGGAGGGAAGAGCAAAAGAGCACGAGAGTGAAACTCAGTTTGTGTGTGTGTGTTTTATGTGTGTGTGTGTCCCTTTTTGCCACTGCTAAATGCAATCCCTCTCTTATAGGCAATGTTAGGGTTTTAATGGACATTGATGGGGCTAAAATGTAAGTTGAGGGAGAGAGTTGGGAGCACATTTGGTGCACAGGGAGTGTGAGAGAGCTGTTTTAGAGTTCCTTTCCGTATTTCCAAATTCTCGATGAGAAGTAAGTGTAAATCAGGTGTGAAGTAAAGCTTCCAGAAAATGTGTTAAATTCCCACATACGACAGGAAGACCTGTTTTCTCAACTATAATTTGTGTATTTGTTTGTGTGTGTGTATATGTCTGTGCTCACTGAAGTAATAGTTGTGACTGTGAGGTGATTGTGGTCTCTTTAAATTGATGTTTTATGTTTGTGTGTTGGAGTCACTCTCCACATTCCCAGGTGTCATCACATGTTTGCATTGCGTTGAGTTAGTCACCCTGGGGGGCTGCGTGTTGACAGAGTTAAAGGCTTCGTCATAATCACTACTTACACAGTCTGATGCCACTTTACTGCTGTGGCAGGGCCCTCAACAGGGAATGCCTGTGTGTTTGTTTGTCCGTCCGTCCGTCCCTCCCTTCCTCCCTCCCTCCCTCCCTCTCTCTCTATCTTTCTCTCTCTCTCTCTCTCTCTCTCTCTCTCTCTCTCTCTCTCTCTCTCTCTCTCTCTCTCTCTCTCTCTCTCTCTCTCTCTTCCTCTCTCTCTGTGTGTGTGTGTGTGTGTACATGCCCTTGAGCCACCTGGAATCCCTTAATCCATTAAGCACCTACAGTATGTTGTTTTTGTCGTGGTGTAGTGTATTCATTTATTTCTTTATTCGTACTCGCCTTGACAATGTTCAGACAAAGAAAATAATGTTCCTGAGAAAAGACAGTGTACTTTTAGTTTGGAAGGGTAGTCAACATTTGTAACTGTCCCCGTCTCCAGAGCTCTCTATCTCTTTCTTTCTCTCTCTCTCTTTATCTCCTTCCTCTGTCTTTTCCCTTTGCCTGGGCAATCTCATTATAGCATTAACATCGTCCTCCCCTGTCAAAATCCAAGGCCAGGAAAAGAGGGGAAAGAGACAGAAAGGCCTGGAGTAAATGGCAGACATCTTGTGTGTGTGCCAAATGAGGCTGTAGAGCATCCGGCGATGTCAGGACACACACACTCTCCCCATGCAAACACGTGTGGACCAGACACAATGTGTTAGATGAAGCAGGACACACACACATACACACACACACACACACACACACACACACACACACACACAGACACACACACACACACACATGCACTCTCCCCATGCAAACACGTTTGGACCAGACACAATGAGGCAGATGAAGCAGGACACACACAAGCACACACACACACACACACACTCTCCCCATGCAAACACATGTGGACCAGACACAATGTGTTAGATGAAGCATTGGGTGGCGAAAGGATATCATTCTGGGCAGACGAGAAGCAACCTGGACAGTTAGTTACCCAGTTGACAGTTTGAATTTGCTGCTGCTGTCTAATTTTGTAGCGCCTTTACACACACACAACACACATTGCCACGACACGGAGTGAGAAGCTATGAATATGAGGAGGACAGACACTTTTGTTTGTGAGTGCGTTGGCAAATCTGTGAGTCTGCAAGTGTGAGCATGTGAACTGGGGTTGTGGTGTTGGACAGCCAACACACACACACACACACACACACACACGCAGACACACACACAAACACACATGCACAGAGAGTCAGGGAGTCAGACTGTCACACCAGCTGCTCTTTTTGGCCGACTCAAACCTGTAACGAACCAAGATAAACAGAAAGTGTCTCACCACTGTCAGTCTCCTCTCCTTCTGTTCCCTCCGCTAAGCGGTCGCTGTGGGCCACTTTCACAACCAGCCAATTTATTTATTTCTTTTTTCCCTTCCTTTATTACTCTATTGCTCTATCTCTCTCTCTCTCTCTCTCTCTCTCTCTCTCTCTCTCTCTTTCTCTCTCTCTTTCTCTCTTTCTCTCTCTCTCTCTCTCTTTCTCTCTCTCTCTCTCTCCCTCCATATGTCCCTGTATTCCTATCTCTCAGTGTTAGTCCGTGTGAAGCCCAAGCCCTTTCCTATCTGTCTCGCCTGTTTGTCAAACCTTATCCTGTCTGCCTAGTGACCGCCAGAGCAAGTCCAAGGAAATGGTCTACAAAACGATGAAAATTCAGAAATCTGCCACAGAAAAATGTGACAAACCCTGACACTCCACCACCGCCTGGCCTGTGTGATTAACTTTGAACAGATTGAAGGCAACACCTGCAGACACTCACAGGCTAACACGACAGATATTAGCACACGCTCACAGCAGGTGTAGTCTTGGGTGTGTGATTCAACACAGCGTCAGCCAGTGTGTGTGTGTGTGTGTGTGTGTGTGTGTGTGTGTGTGTGTGTGTGTGTGTGTGTGTGTGTGTCCCCGTGTGTCTGTGTGTGTGTCCGTCTTTCTCGCCCGGCACGCGAGACATGGTGTGTGCTCCCTGCCGCGGCTAACGAGATTGCACCTCATTAAGCTCTTCAACAAATAATCTGAGGGGGGGGGGGGGGTTTAGATTGAGGTGACAGCGAAGGGAGCGCCAGGAGAGAGCAGAGGAGACGAGAGGAGGAAGGGGGTGATCCTCTGAGCGAGTCCACCGGGAAGCCACCATTCGCTCCTGGGAGGGCCGGCGCGCATGTCGAGGGTAGAGCGGTCCTGAGGAGAAAAACAACTCTGTCGGTACTTCCTGTTCAATGCCATCCGTTTCACCAAGGCCGCGTGGAACCTGGCTCCAGGATATCTATGGAGGCCATCTGGCGGGAGCTTTAAGGATTTCTCCGTCTGAGCCATGGGGCCTACAGCCGCCACCTGGGTAAGATGGATGGAGCGGCCTGGGGGAGGCAGTTTGGGGGGTAGAGGCAGGCAGCTCGTGTCTGCACAACACCCACAGAACAAAATGACAAATTGAGTGGAGAAAGAGTCATTGTCTGGTTTCCCTCCGTCTCTTTGTCTCTCGCTCCCGTTTCTCCCCCTCTCCCACGTCTGTACCATCACAACATCTCTCAAATGTTTTTGGGGATGTGACAGACGATACATTTTGTGTGTGTGTGTGTGTGTGTGTGTGTGTGTGTGTGTGTGTGTGTTGATGTGGGTAAGCCTTCATTATTTTGTAGGACCTTCCCCAGGGTAACAAACTTTTCTAACCCTTTTCTTTGCAGCTCTGAGTCATTGTGTCCAGCAGCCACTTTGAGTGCACACTAAGTCCCTCTTGCCTACAAGTGTCACCCTACAGAACATGAGTGACAGATACCCCACACAGGGTCGAGCCCAGTCCTTCCAAACATACCTTTAAAACACAGCCCCGGTGCATTATGGCCTCTGTAGTGAAGAGGTCACTGAAGGTGCCTATCAAGACGCTGACCGGCTGTGTGACCGGGGAAAAGGACAGGGCGAGACACAGGACAAAGACGCAAAGCGGAGGAAGAGGAGGCCGAAGGTTTGTCAAAAGCGATCCACCCCGATCGGCACACAGCCGGCGTTCCTCTGTCACCTGCCCCTACCAAGCTGAGCTGGAGAAGGAGAGGCGAGTAGCACCACCCTCCCCCCATCACATTTAGTTAAAGGGGGACACAGTCAGATGTTTCCTCACTGTCAAAAATAAGACCAGGAAACAAGTGGCTGTGTTTCTTTAACACTGTTGTAGAAATTGTAAGAAATGTTTATCATTTGTTTTTATGCAATCAATTATTTCATTTTCTTAATTTTATTTTGTTGCTTAGGTAATTACCTGCCTTGTAAACAGGGTACTGCTATTGAAGAGACATCTCAGTCGGTCACCCCTATATAAATCAATTAGATGATAATAACCCCCCTTTAGTTTACTCATCAATGCAATCGGTGCATATTGTTCTTTTAATACTTATTCTGTTGCAATCAGCCAAAATAGGACATTTCTATTAGTTTTTTTGTCTCAATCTATTCTAGAAAGCGAAGAGAGGCAAGGAACGCCAGGAGGACCGCAGAGAGAGCCGCCATGAGGTCTCAGCTAAGGAGGAAACATCACCTCTCCAAGGTCAGTGCTGGGATGTATGTGTGGGGATGGAGAGGGTCTTTGGTGTGTGTGTGCATGCGTACGTGCGTGTGTGTGTGTGTGTGTGTGTGTGTGTGTGTGTGTGTGTGTGTGTGTGTGTGTGTGTGTGTGTGTGTGTGTGTGTGTGTGTGCGCGTGTATGTGTGTGTGTGCTTAAAAGGTGTTTTGTTTTTTATCGATGCCCTTTCACTTGTGTTTATGTCCTCTTCCCATACTGCATCAGCTGAATTATTGTTGTTCTTTTTTAGAATGCTAAGGACGCCAAACAAATCAGTGTTGCTGGAGGACGAGTGAAGCTCCCTCCAGAACTGGCTAAAATAGGGGCTCCCCAAGCGAAGTCCAAGGATGATGGAAACAGTTTACTAAGAGCCTTCCAAGGCCTCAGCTTGAAGATGGGTGTGGCCTCAGGCAGCAAGCAGAGACAGCCCCGTACCCAGACCCCAGCCAGTGCAGACCCCTGCAGGGTCATGTGATGGGATGCAGCTCATAGAGGACTGTAAAACACAATTTTATGGTGGTTAAGTTATGTTTACACTGAAAATAAACTGTCATCGCTACTGAAATATAAGTTGTGTTCACACATAAAAACAGTACTATAAGGATATTATGTAAAGGCTATCTCTCTGGGTAACTGAAACAATAACTTACTGTAAATGTTTTTACCAACTTTATAGTAGTCTGATCATAGACAGCATAGGTTCTAATCATTTCTCACAAATAGAATGATACTGCCATTATGACAGACAGACAGACAGACAGACAGACAGACAGACAGACAGACAGACAGACAGACAGACAGAGAGACAGACAGATAGATAGATAGATAGAT